>JAASFW010000290.1:0-24718 GCA_023334005.1 Globisporangium orthogonon | reverse complement strand
CCACCACCAGCAGTAGTACTAGTACCACCACCACCACCACCATACCTTAGAGACGATTTTGCTAATAGAGAGCTGCGGCCTTGAGTTGTTGTTGCTGTTCCGCCACCACCCACCACGCCATCCGTCTCCTTGTCTGCCATGCTGTGCTATGCATGCATACTACCAGTCAGAGGCAGGCTAACAGCAACGATCGAGCAGCATAGCTGGTATGTGTGCATGTCGGTCGTCTATTGCGCGCTCGAGACGCTCTCGCTCTATCCCTCCTCCTCCGCGTGGCTCTTCTTCTTCTTCTTCTTCTTCTCCTTCTTGCTCTTCTTCGCCTTCTTGCTCGTCTCAGGCTCAGCGTCGCTGGCATCGTCACTCTCGGCCACCGCTTTCCGCTTCTTGCTCTTCTTCTCCTTCTTCTCCTTCTTCACCTTCTTCGGTTCACCGTCGTCTTCGCCATTGGCTTGCGGCTCGGCAGCCTCAGTCGGCTCTTCTTCTTCTGTTGCTGCTGTTGCTGTCGTGACGGCAGTCGCGCCGCTCGGACCGCCCTCGTGCTGGAACGGACACCCGTCGCCGCGCACGCACGAGCCGCTCTTCTGCCAGTTGTAGCAGACGCTCTGGAAGCGCTTCTGGTAGTAGCTCACCTCCTCGACCACATCACCCGCGGCCGCCTTCGGGCCCTCCGTGTGCGCGAACCGGCACGACGCGCCGCGGTTGCAGCGTCCGCGACGGAAGTTCTGGCACACGGCCACCTCCGCGACGACCGCTGCGGGTCGCTCCACGCGCACCGGCGCTGCCCACTCTCCAGACTGCGCATGCTGCTGTTGCTGCTGCTTTTTTTCCTCCGGCGTCGCCGCAACGTGTCGGAAGCGGCACGCCGCGCCGCGCTTGCACTTGCCCTTCTGGAAGTTCTGGCACACGGGGGCGTCCGCGTCCGCGCTCGTCTCCTCTTCTGGCTGCTCAGCAACGTCGTCGAACGACTTGCCTGCCGGCTCGTGTGTTGCTGTGTAGTCACGAGCGTCGGACGTCGGCGGCGGATGGGCACTGGCGTCTGCAGCAGCCTGCCCAGCACCCAGATGCTGGAACTTACACGCGTCGCCGCGCTTGCACTTGCCCTTCTGGAAGTTGATGCACACCGGCGCGTCCGGGTTGGCGTTCGACACAGGTGCGGCGGCAACTGGAGCCTCCTCTTCTGCGTATATTGTCGCGGCGCCCGCAGGAAGGTCGGCGGGGCGCACCAGCTCCTCCGCATCCTGGTCCTTGAGCACGTGCGCGAACTTACAGCCGTCGCCGCGGTCGCATTGGCCAGTCTGGAACTTGTTGCAGATGCCCTTCTTGAGCTTGCGCGTGAGCTCCTCACGCGCCTTCGCCGACTCCTCGTCGCGCGAGCCGTAGTCGATGTTCATCGGACGGCCCATGACAATCATGCCGTCGAGCTGGATCGCCTGTTCACACGGCGCCTCCTCGTAGAACTGCACGTAGCCGAAGCCTCGGAACTCGCCAGTCTGGATGTGCTCGGCGAAGCGCACGGCCTTGACGGTGCCGCACTTGGCGAACACCTTGCGCAGCACCTCCTCCGTGATGTCGTACGCCAGGTTGCCCACGTACACGGTCGTGCAGCCCTCGGGGCGCGGCCCGAACACCTTCTTCGGCCGCACGCTCGCTCGCGCTGCGGGTGTCGCAGCTGCGTCTCCGCCATTGCCACTGCTGCTCTTGGGCTCGAGGAAGCGCACGTTGAGCACGCGTCCGTCCCATTTCTGATGACCCCCAGCGCTCGTTCGTTAGATTGGCGCTCGTGCCGTCGACCGACCCACCACACACGAAGTTGACAGACACACTCACGGTCTGGTTGAAGTTCTCGACGGCCTCGAGCGCGTGCACGTACTCGCAAAAGGTGACGAAGCCGAAGCCCCGCGAGCGGCCCGTCGCGCGGTCGCGCACCACCGTCGCCTGGTGCATCTCGCCGAACTGCTGGAACTTGGCGCGCAGCGCCGCGTCGTCCGCGTGCGCCGGCAAGCCTGCCACGAACACCTTGTTGCGGTCGCGCCAGAGGTCTCCGTCGCTCATGCCGGCTGCCTGCGTGCTCCGAGTAGGACGAGTGGGACGAGTTGGAGGCTCCTGTGCTCCAGTCGACTGAGTAAAGCTGAACATCATGAATTAGCAGACACGTTAGATGTAGCTTGATTTCAGTATGCCGAACTTCATACTTTAGCGAGCTACAATATTGATATAGCCAATGAAACGGCCCTGCTGAAGTGGTTCGGCCAATCAAAGCCCTACGCTTTCTAACAGCAGGAAATCACACCGACGCCGCTGACGCCTTCCACTCTGCAGGATCGAGGACCAAGCCGCGATCTTCGTTCTAACGTTTGTACGTCTTCGCTTCCTTCAGCGTCGTGTGGAAGTTGTCGCGCCGCGTGCACGTCTTGGCGGTGAACTCTTCCGTGCACAGAATCAGCCTTCCGCCTACCCGTTCCAGCTTGTACTAGAGCAGCTCGCGGAAGCTGTAATGCGCTAGCAGCAACATCTTGCGCGAGATTGCATGAGACAGACTCATCTCCTTCCTCGCCATCTTGCTCGTCTCGAATGAAGGGAAGAGAACCTCGTCGTATCTCGCGGCGATCCAGCTGGCGAGTTTTTGGTGCATATCCTTCCTCATGTTGAAAACACGAAGGCGCATGCGCAGAAGTCGGCGCGCGAGACGACACCGTTTACGCTTGACTCCACAGCGCGCGCAATGCGAGATCGTCCTGTCGATCGCCAAACACTAGAGAAAGTGTCGGTTGTCTGGGTCGGGCACGGACATCGCAAATCCAGTTGGGTCGTACAGCGTCACGAACGATCGGACACCAGGATCGATGGCGCAGGTTCTTGTTGGCATCACGTCTGATGCAGGGAATACGCGGTAGCGAGGAATGCAAAGGAAGAAGTCGCCCGTACGACGTCACTGACGTCTACAGATGTGTCCAATGACTGCAGGGCAGACTGACTTCACGGTTATGCCATGCTTCTTTGGCAGCGCCATATACCTCGGCCAGAATCGCATACCGCCGTTGTTCGTCCCGCGAGAAACCGCAGGCACTCGAACAGAGCTCGGCCGGGCTCCTTTGGACTTGAAATGCAGCTCTGACATGCCAGGGGTTCCTCCGCGTTGCACGGCCGCATCGTAGGCAGCCCACGGCCTGTTTATCCCGTCGACAAAGTCAATAGGCACTTTCCAGAGCCTCTGCCCGGTACTGGTGCGGAAGAGTAACTGCATCTCTCGGAGTGTGCAGTACTTGTACAGTTCCTTCTCGATTTCGTCAATACTTGACTTGGTGACCTTCTGTGCGACTATGTCTTTCGTGCGATAGTCCGAGATGATCTTGTTGTACACTTCGCGATAAACGCGGAAGAGCTGCTCAAGAAGAGAGCGCTGTCTTTCGGAGGGACTCAGCTTGAGCTTGAGTGTCATATCGTATGCAGATCCTCAAGCCGTCTCAGAGGAAGTTCCTGCGCCGTTCTTCAGGAAGCGAGCGTGTGGCTTCTTAGGCGAGCGATCGATGCGAGCGAGCGCACTCCTCCACCGAGACTTGTCTCCTCCGGAGGTCAAGGACCGGTGTCTGGGAGAGCCATAGTCCGTGTGTCAGGCAGCTGCTAGGTCTCTAGGAGTTGTCGACTTGAAGGGTACTCATGTGTCACCTCGCTAAAGTACGATGAGGACAGCGAGCACGAAAGGGTGTGGCGACATCCCTCAAAATAGCCGTCCGAGCCAACCGAGTCATCGAGTCAGTAACATGCGCAGGAGCAGAGGCATGCGCACGCGCTTTGGCCGCTCAGCCGCTCGCTCGCATGCGCCTGCGACCATGAGCGCACCGCCGTCACCGTCGTCGGCGTCGTCGTCACTGGGATAGTCCGAAGGAGCGAATGACAGCCGGAAAGCGACTGAAGGCGGCGCCGTCGCGAAAATGGAAACTCCCGTGGTGCACCTGCTCTCTGACGGTGGCGCGCTCACACCGCTTCCTCCATCTTCCCCCGCACATCGGAACTTCCGGCCCACTCTCCACACAACAGCAACAGCAGCTTCGAACAATAGCATGAGCGACGCGGAAGACGTGTGTGGCTGCCTCGCGTGCGCCGTGCTCTGCGGCGTCTGCTGCGTCGCCGCCGCCGAGGAGGACAAGCGCGAGCGCGAGCGCGCGGCCGCCGAGGCCACCGGGCGCCTCAAGACCCCGATGATCCAAGTCAACCCCGTCGCGGTGCTCACGCCGCACAGCCAGAAGGCGGCTGCCGCCGCGGCGATGAACAAGTCGAGCAGCATCGCCACAGCCGCCGATCAGGACCACTACTTCGACTTTGGGCAGCCCCGCTTGCCGCCGCCGCGCAGGGGTGCACGCGGCGCCGTCTCGTCCCGCAACAACGCGTACCTACCACCGTCCGACCGGATGACGGGCCTGTGAGGTGTCACCAATGTGCGAGTCTTCCCTCCAGCATGCATCTCTTCTTCCTATTTTATGGGCGCTTCGGTCGCAGTAGCGCGTAGTCTCGCCAGGAAAGACCACGCCGCCTGACACTACGCTGCTACAATAGCGTTGGCGGACGCCCCGAAGCTGCGCCTCCCAAATGTCAACACGTTCATCAGATTCGACCACTTCTTTCCGTTTAGTGTGCCTCCCTTTTGTGCATGCAGCGTTCTGTATCGGAGAAGACAGAGCGCACGTGCATCGAACTGACATGCAAATGCCCGCCAAGATAAGCTATCGGAAGCGGCGAAGGCGGGGAGCTGGCGCGTCTCCAGCTGCGCGACACAGAACGAATACACAGGATGAGATCGCTACCATCACCAGCAGCAACAGTAGATAGATCATCGAACGCGAGAGCATTTGGGTACCTGAAGACGGCTCCGAGTACATCTGGCTCTGAGTCTGACTCGACAAGTCGTCGTCGCCTGCACAAGCCACCAGTCGTTAGTGAAGGCGAGCGTGGAGACAGGGGAGAGTTCGCTCGAAAGGCGCGCCGGAGACCCCCACCTGCGTCCTTGTTGAGTGTCGTGAGGCGGTAGAACTTGTTGAGCGACTGTCGAGCATGCAAGGAGGTGAGCAGCTAGGACCTCGCGCGACTCACAGCGAGCAAGCAACTTGAGCGCGTCTCCGAGACGCACGCACCCCGACCATGAACTGCCGCACTGAGTTGATCTCGAGCGCCGAGATGTTGTTCATCTGCGGCGAGTATCAGCAGCATTCACCTCCCCACTCAGCCACTACTGAGCCATTTAACCAGCTAACTCGTTCAAATCGCACCTGGATGGCATACGCTGAGCCGCCGTTCTGCACGTCGCTCGAGATCTTGTAGAGACCGTTGCGGATCTTGTCCTGCCGCACGTTCTGGAGGTCCTCGAGCAGCGAGCGGATGTGTTCGATGTGCTCAATGTCCTCCGCCGCGCTGCGCTCCCACCCACCCCACAGGACACCATCAGCCAAAGTCTCAGGCTCAGATTCAGTCGTCGCCTCCAGACCACCAAACCCACTTGTTGAACAGCAGTGACGCGATCTCGAGGTAGTGGAACGGAAGCTCCTCGAAGACGTCGCTGTTCTTCTCCTGCTCGAGCTTCGACATGAGGTACTCTACCAGCGAGCGTTCCCCACATGAGAAAAACGCGCGTCAGTCCGTCAGAGCGTGGCAAGGGCTCCTTCCTTCCAACGTCGGCTCGCGATGCGATCAGGAACGCACCGACGGAGAGCCACGACGGCGGGATGATGCGGCACTTGTGGAGCTGCTTGAGCATGACTGCGAGCCAGAGCGGCACGTGGGCCGTGATGCCCGGCTGGAACGGCCCGAAGTCGCCCTACACCGAGTCCGGCATCGTGTGAGGGCGCTACATAGTAAGAGAGAGAGCGAGAGGTAGACTGCGGCGTCGCTGTCTGTGCGTACGCTGACGAAGTTGAGGACACCGGCGTTCTCCTTGAGGTGGAAGTGCGGGAGGATCGCGACGAGCTCCTTCTCGGCCAGGAACTCGGTCTCGCTCGCCGAGAGCCCCGGCCAGCGCGCACTGCCGCCGCCGCCGCCGCCTGCCGCCATCAGCTCGAAGCGGCACCGTTTTCTGGGTTTGTATTATATTATTTTTTCTTTGCGGGAATTGGCCGTATAACTCCTTCGTCTTTTTCAGCATTTGGTGCGAAGGAACGCCCAAATGGCAGAGAGCGTCATGTGGTGGAGGAGCTCTTGAGCTCTGCTTCTGCCTTGCTATGCATGACACAGCTTGACACAGAAACTCGCCGGCTTCTGAAGCTGCATCCGAGTTCGTTGTTGGCTTCTCTTCCGGACGCAACGCGCGCACACCTTGCGTTCTTCCTTCCCACCTCAGTCGCCGAGCAGCAAAAGGCGCGGTGCTGACCCAGAAGAAGTTGTGAAACGGCCTTTGATGCGCATCAGCTGCTGCGCTGCTGTCGAGCAGATACACCGAGCGACTGGAGATCGGCAGACACCCAGCAGGAGACTCCCATCAGCAGCTGACCGCAGCAGCAGGCCGCTTCGCCATTGCCAGCAGGGGGAACAGGCAGCTGGGAGTCTGCGTCCACCAGCACAGCAGTAGGCAGATAGGCAGCAAGCCCAAGGAAGCCCAACAGACCACAAGTCACCCGTCGACGAACCGAACTGCCGCCGGGTCGCATGACCGGCGAGGACCCGGACGCGCGCGTGGCGGTGCGCGACATCACAGCGATCCTGCGCGTGTTCGTGAACGTCGCGGGCTTCCAGTTCGACGCGTCCATCATGGAGCACCCGGAGTTCCTCATCGCCGCGCGCGTGGTCTTCCAGTGCCGGCAGTTCGGCGGCCGCGCGCTCGAGACGCACTGGAAGGTCTACCGCACGTTCCACGAATTCCAGGGGCTCGACACTCAGCTGCGCGCCGCGTTCCCGCTCATGATGGCCAACATCCGCCCGCCGCGCGCGCACAAGCGCCGCACGCTGCTGCGGCTCCACAAGACGCGCGCGTTCCTCGGCCGCCGCTGCCAGGAGCTCGACGCCTACCTCGCCGCGCTCATGAGCAACTCGAGCATGCGCTTGAGCCGCTTCATGGACCCGCGCGCGCCGCTCGTGCTGCGCTGCTTCTGCAACTTCGACGCCGGCTTCGGCCGTGGTGGCGTCGCTTTCCAGCCCAACCAACTCGAGAGCTGTGTGCTGTGCCTTGACACCGTCTCGGAAACGCGTGAGTCGCTTACGGACCAGCGGGCGCTCGACCAGGTGGCCGACGCGGATGCCGCCGTCAAGTCGCAGGAGTGGGAGCTCCAGCAGCAGCAGCTGCGGCGCGAGCGCTGGCGCAACGAGCGCATGCGCTCGACGGGCTCGCGCTACGACGAGCTGGAGGCCAACCTGTTGGACGACCGCGCGCGCAACATGGCCATGTGTCTCAAGTTCGAGTGCGCGTGCCAGTACTCGTCGTTCCACGTCACGCATAGCAAGATGGCGCGCATCCTGCAGCAGCGCGGGCTCAAGCAGGTCTACAAGCCGCGTGAGGGCGGCGCCACGGCGCTCTTCTGCGTGCTCTTCCGGCTGCAGCAGTACAACGACCTGGACAAGCGGCTGTACGACGCTATGACGGGCTTCCACGTGAAGGGCGTGGACGACGCGTGCAACGAGCAACTCTCGCAGGGCGTGAGCGTGCTGCGCCAGGCGGTCGCCAACTACGGGCTGCTGCACGTGCACGCGCTCGAGGCGCACCTGCGCACAAGCGCCGTGGAGCTCAAGAAGAAGCTGCACGCGTTCAAGTCCAAGCACCACCACCGCGTCGGCGCGCTCGAGCTGCTGCTGCTCAGTACGATGCTCGACCTCTCCATCTCGCTCGTGACGAACGACCACGAAGGCACAGAGCAACGTATCGATCCACTCGGCACCGGGCTCCGACCGATCCGGCGCGGCGGCCGCATCCACCTCACGCTCGGCTACATCCTGCCGACGATCTTCAACGTCAATGGCTTCTACTTGCTCGCAGAGCCGGCGGCGCCGGAGGAGCTGCCGCGCGTGCTCTCGTGGCGCGCAGTACACCAAGCGGTGGGGGACTCGACGCAAGAGCCGAAGCCCGGCAGCGTCGTAGCTGCAGTCGGAGAGTCCTTCGACTTGGCAGAGCACTGGGAAGACGACGAGGAGGAACCAATGGATGACGAAACGCGGCGGCAGCGGCGGCGGCGACGCATGTGGCTCGGTGTGGAGGAGATGGACCGGTGCCTGATCGAGGCGATCGACGAGCAGATGCAGTCGGAGCTCGCATGCATGGCACCGTTCGACCACGACGTGGCCGAGACGCTGAACAAGGCTATCCTGGACGCCGTCTGGGATGACTGCCAGCACAACCCGAACCTCTTCCACCTCTTCCAGCGCCAGGCGCGGCAGTTCGGCAAGGGGCGCACGTCCGCAGCCTTCTTCTTCCAGTACCTCGAGGTCGCGTTCGGCATGGAGGGCGCGGCGTACCTCGTCGACTTCTTGCTGCACGTGTTGCCGGAGGAAGAGCTGCGCAAGCAGCTGCTACGCGCACGCTGGCTGCGGCTGCGGCGGCAGCTCCTCAAGCGCGTGTCGCCTCCAGGGTTGTTCACCGCATGAGTGCCTCAACACACACACACAAACACACACACATAGAGAGAGAGAGAGAGCAGAGTAGAGCTGGTGGGCGACTTGGAGTCGCGTGTGAACGAACATACTCTTGTACGATAACGACGGATGACCAATAGCACACGTCACGCGCGACTTGCAATCAACTCCGAAGACTCCTCTGTACTCCTCAGTCTTCTTTCTGTCTTCTTCATCCGACGAGCTACCGAGCGAGAACGACACCTGCTCTGCTTCTTTGAGCCGATTGCAAGCGGAGCCTCATTTCAAGCGTCGCCGCCGACTCTCGACACAACTGGAACCGGACGCCTCGATCTCCTCGTGTTCCTTCGCTACGAGATGGAGGAGCTCAAGAAGCGGCACGCGTCCTGGTGCAAGAGTTTGCAGCGCGCAGTGGAGACCGACGGCTGGGGACAGGTGATCGAAGCTGTCGAGGCGTACGAGCGGTGCGGACTTTGCGGCTTTGTGCGCGAGCGGATCAAGCGGAAGATCGACTGACGGTCTGCTCACATCGCGAGCTGGTTGTTCGTTCGTTCGCTCGCTCGCTCGCTCGCTCGCTCGCTCTTGCAGGTTGGCGGTGCAGCTCACTCGGGAGGTGCCGAGGTTCCACGAGCTCACCAAGGACCAAACGGTGCTGCAAGTTCCATTCGTTGAGTGGTTGGAGAACTTGGATGTGTCCTTGCAGCTTCACTCACTTTCCTGCTTGCTTGCTTGCTCGTCTTGGATGCTTCGTCAGCGAACGCTCGAGAAGATCGCGGGCTCGCTCGACCTGCGCGCGAAATGCCTGAGCTCTGTGTCTGACGGCGAGCGCACATCGCCGACGAAGGAGGACATAGAGGAGGTCCTCGAAGGTGGGGGATGACTCGCGAGTTTGATGGATTTGCTGTATTGTGCAGTATGACGACTGTGGTGTCGAGAAGGTCGAAACGCACCGGACTCAAACACTCTCTCTTGCTCTCTCTCTCTCTCTCTCTCTCTCTCTCAACGACGCTTCTCGCACTGCTGCGCTGCTACAGTTCTCTGTTCGGTACTCTCGGACTCGCCGCAGGTGTTCCCAGCGGATCTCGGTCACGTCAGTCGTCCGTCGAAAAAAGTGTCGACCGTCCAGGTTGTCGAGATGGAAGACGCCGAGGACGATCTCGTAGCAGTTGCTGCGCGGGCGCTTTCTGTGGGCGGAAACTCGAAGCAGGCGTCGTTAGCAAGTGCAAGTGGCGGCGTCTCCGCGACTGCTCTTATAGGAACAGGGGGCGCCGGAACTCGGAGACGCCCAGGTGAGACGTACCTCGACATCGAGATCAGCAAAATCGGACTCAAAGATGCCAGCACATACATGAACCCGACGATCATCGTCTCAGTCTTCGGTGCGTATCGCCACGAACCATGTTCGGAGATGTCCAAACTCGCAGTGACTTGACGGCTGTCAACATCCCTCGGTCTCATTGTATGTGTGCAGACCGCGACGGTCGAGCCATGGGCGAACCGATCGAGACACCTGTCGGTGCTTACAGCAGTGCAGACCCGCAGTACATCTCGTTCTCGCCAAGCGCGAGTGTCCAACTCGAGGCGAGCCTCAAGGACATGGAGGAGCGTATGTGGCGTGCCCTGTAGGCTGTTTTCGTTCTCTCTGGGCATCGAACGCGTTGGTGCCACGGATCTCTCTCATGCACATCGCTCGCATCCTGTCGTTATCGCAGGCGGCGCGGCGGTCTTCTTCGAGTTCTTCCACTACAAGCCGAAGAAGCGCAAGAAGAGCTGCAGGTGCTGGGCGATGCTCGAGATGGACGAAGTGCCCCCGTCGGGAGGAGGTAGTAGCGCGCTCGTGCTCGAGCTGTACCAGAAGCCCATGGACCCGAAGCGCAAGCGGATCAACCTCTTCACCGTCAAGGAGCTCTACCTGCACCTCCACCTCTCGCGCACCACTACCACCACCACCACCACCACCACTCAACAGCAGCAGCAGCAGCACGTCGGCCATGTCTATGAAGACAAAGAGAAGGAGAGCAGCTAGCACCACCAGCAGCTACAGTAGCTTGTCGCTACGCGGCCATGGCGCGTGTATGTGCACCCTCGACATCCGCCGCTCTATCCAACCATCCCCATTGTCTGTCTTCTCTTCCTCCTAGCCGTTCTTCGTCGCTGCGAGCACGTAGTCGAAGCCGAAGCGGATCTTCTTGCCGCCCTGGAAGAGCGTGGCGGCGCGCGTCTCGAGTGTCTCGAGCTTGCGAGTCATCGCCTCCTGCATCGCAGCGTCCTCGAACCAGACGAACTGGTTGCGACCGACCTGAAGCTGGCGCTGTACCGTCTCGCGCTTGTAGACGTTCGCGAGCTTGATGCTCGCGTCGACGCGGAATCCCGCGACGCGCAGCTGTCGCTCGCACCACGTCATGGGGAACTCGCGGTAGCAGCGGCGGCCGGCGAGTAGGATGCACGCGTCACGCACGCGCGCCATCTCCTGCGCGAGCGCCGCGAGCGCCACATCGTCCGGAGAGCTCGGGTCCGTCGCTGTGCACTCGCTGAGCGGCTGCAGTCCGACGAGGTAGAGGCGGCCGCCCGGCGTCAGATGCCGCGCGATGCGCTCGATGATCGCGTCCTGAAAGAACGGCGCGAAGCCCTCGACCGCGCCGACGAGGTAGTCTGTGACGCACGAGCGCGCCATTCATTCATTCCTTTAGCCAACTAGCGTTCGTCATCGGGATCAAACGAATGGCCAGCATGGCTCGCTGAGAAAGCATGCAGCGCACCTGCGATGACGACGTCGAACTTGGTCCCTTCCTCCTCTCGCAGGAACGTGTCGTCCACCCAGTTGCCGGCGTGCACGCGCAGGGGAATCCCCGCCGCGTGGCCCGCGAACTCGCTCGTGAGCGCATCGGCGAGCGAGCGCTCGCCCGTGACCGCGACGACCTCGGAAATGGTGCTGGCGTCGCGCGCAGCCACGCCGAGCAACCATTGGAGCGAGTGGCGACCGGTGCCGGCGTCCAGCACGCGCCCCCACGGCTTCTGCTGCGGGGCGAGCGCCGCCTCGCGCTCCTCGATCCAGCTGAAGAGCCCATCGGTCTTGGCCGCCGCCTTCTTGCTCTGTGTAGGCGGCATTGCGGGAGCTCTTGGTGGTCAGTTGACAAGTGAAGACTTCCGTCAAGTCCTGCGTGGCAGACGCCCATCACCATCGCCGTCAGCATGTCAGGATGGATCCTGTGGTGGGCAAGAGGCGCCATTTGCAGCTCAAGAGCGCAAGAGCTCACGAGCGAGATGTGAAGGGCATGCACGAGCCTCGAGAAGCGTGGCGATCGCCATGTTGGCTACTGTAGTTACTGACAACTCGCGGGTCTGGCACAAGAGCCGCCCACCTGCCAATGCTCGCTCCACTGCGCCTGCCTACTTGTGCTCCTGGTAGAAAAGGAAGAAGACGCTGAAGACGAAGACGCCCGCCATCATCGAGAACGCCGACACGTAGTACGGGTACGCCGCCGGGATGAAGCGCTCGTACTCGTCATGCTTGAATGGGCGCAGAGACACCTGCGTCGTCTCGTGGATCGTCGAGAGCCCGAGGCGGCGGTACATGACGCGGAACAAAAAGATGCCGTAGGCGTCGGGCGCCTCAAACGTGACCGAGAAGCGGCCGTGCCCGTCGTGCGCCATCGTCTTGCGCACGTACGGGTCGAGCATCACGAACTCGAGCTGCACGTCGGACGCCGCGAATGGCTCCCACACGCCGTCGCGCAGCTCGTGCAGCTCGAGCGAGTACGTGAGGTTGTCCTTGATACGATACACGAGCGCGTCGCGCGCGATCTCGGCGTCCGGGTAAAGCGTGAGCGGCTGGTCGCCGCGCTGCGCGTCCGAGAGCATCTTGTCCGGGCTGCGGCCGTCCGCGCGCCGGTGCGTCACGTGCGACGCGCGCAGTACGCCGCTCTCCTGGAACGCCCACTTGCTCACGCCGTCCGCGAACGCCGCGTTCGCGAACACTGCGTCGTCCCCCACGTACCGATCGCTGAAGAGCTCGAGCGAGCCGGCGAACACGAGCCGCGCGTTGTTACGCGCCTGCACAGCGGTCACCAGCCCGATCTCGTTGCCGACGAGCAGGTCGCTCTCCACGACCTTGGCCGTGATTTCCTTCACCGGGTTCGCCGAGTACGCGGTCGCCGGCGCCACGAGCGCGTGGAAGCCCAGGACGTTGCTCGGCTCGAGCGTCATGCCGATGCCAGCGAACGCCACGGGCTTGCCGCTCGCGAGCGTCGCAGCGCCCACCACGCGCGCCGAGTCCATCAAGTCCGTGGCCGCGATCACCGAGTTGTAGATGTCGCCCGCAGCCGCGACCGGGTTCACGTGGTCCATGACCAGGTTGCCCTTCTTCTCGAACTCGACGCCGCACTCGAGCGCGAACTCGCGCTGCGCCTTCGTGAGCTTCGTGCTGGTTGGACAGCCATTCCCACCCGCTCGAGTCAGATATGCATTCAAGTGGTCCGCCAGCCGAACGACTGGCTCCGGCGAAGCTCCAAGGACAAATACCTCGCCGCGAGCAGGATGTTGCCCCCGGCCTCCACGAAGTGCAGCAGGTCCGCCTTCGTGAGCGCGCCGAGCTTCTTCTGCGGCGAGAAGATCACGAGGTTGTCGAACGTGCGCTCGCCGTACTTGTCCAGCGCGAGCGTCGGGTCGTTCACGAAGAACTCGAGCGCGTGGCCGCGCGCTGTTCACATTCGCGCACAGTGAGAGAGGTGGTGGTGGTGGTGGTGGCGGTCCTATGATCCGCAACGGCCGCACCGGTGAGCAGCTGGAAGAAGCGCGAGTGCGACTGCTGCAGATCCAGCGACTCGAGCAGCACGGCGGTGCGCGCGGCGGCGGCGGCGGCGACGGCGGCCGCGCACGCGAGCGCGAGCAGCTGCAGCAGCGCGCCTCGCATCGTAGTCGCTTATGTATCGGAAGATCCGCCGGGTTATGAGAGCTGAGCTGAGGGGGATACGTGGCGAGTTGAGCTGTCTACCGAAGCTCTCCGTGTAAGTACGGCAAGAGTGCTTCGGCAAAGTGCGAGTCGCTACCGGACTAAGTGCGATGCTGCCGCCGTCACGACTAAGTGCGCTTGAACCTCGGCAAACCGGAATCCGCGAGTCGAAGATGTGGAGCTCTCTCGCGCGCCGCACCGCCGGGCTGCGCCAGCCGCGCGCGCTCCAGCCGCAGCAGCGCTTCGCGGTGCGTGTCGCGCCGCTTCGCTCGCCTCGCTCGTGCGCTTCATAACCAGTGCAAAACGTGCTCCCTCCGCGCAACAGTCGAACTTCCGCGTGCTCGGACTGCAGCAGGTGGCGATCGGCGGCGCCGACAAGCAGGCGCTCAGCCGCCTCTGGGTTGACGTCTTCGGCCTCGAGAAGAAGAGCAGCTTCCGCAGTGAGCGCGAGAACGTGGACGAGGACATTTTGCAGTGCGGGCGCGGCGCCTTCGCGGTCGAGGTGGACATCATGCAGCCGATCGACGCCGCCAAGGCGCCCAAGGTGCACGTGCCGCCGCTCAACCACATTGGTCTCTGGATCGACGACCTGCCCGCTGCCGTGGACGAGCTCTCGGCCAAGGGCGTGCGCTTCACGCCCGGCGGCATCCGCAAGGGCGCCGCGGGCTTCGATGTCGTCTTCATCCACCCCAAGGGCAACGACGCGGCGCCGCTCTCGGGCGAGGGCGTGCTCATCGAGCTCGTGCAGGCGCCCGCGAGCGTCATCGAGGCCTTCGACGCGCTCAAGGCGTGAGATGCGAAGTGGCGACGTTGAGTGCGTGTAAAGCGTGGGGAGATGACAACCACTTGCTGCCCAAAGCGAATGAGACGCTCATGCGTGGTGGATTGCCTACACGCACTTGACCACCACCGTAGTCTGCTCGCTCACATGGTTCACCCACCGAGGAAGTCGGACATGTTGAGGCTCTGGACCTCGAAGCCGCCATCCTGATCTGGTGCGCCGGCGCCAGTTTCCGGGGTCGAGCTCTCGCGGGACGCGGCCTCTTTCTTGCTGTTCCCAGCCGCAGCTTCCTTCGCAGCCTTCTTGTCAGGCTTGGGCTTCTTCTCCTTGTCGGTTGACTTGGAGAAGCCCTTGAGCTTGGACTTCTTCTTCGCCGCCTGCTTGGCGGTCTTGTCCTCGGCGACTTTCGCCTCCTGGGTCGACGTCGAGCGCAGGAGCTTCTTCACGTGCGTCACGACGTCGTGCTGCTGCGGCTCTTCTTCGCTCGGACATTCCTTCTCGCTCCCGTTCATCGACACCCGCAATGTGTCGATGATGACCTGGACGTTCGCGAACTCCCGCTTGATGTCGTCCACGGACCGGATCCCGGCGCGGCGCAGGTCGGAGGCGTACTTGGCGAAGAAGTCGACGAAGTTCTGTACATGCGCAGCAACACGGAAGCGACAGAGAGCGTCAGCGCCAACAACTACCAAGCAACGGGGGTGCAGTTTCGTTTTGCTGCGTTCTTCGCACCATGAAATCACTCTCGACGAGCGCCGCAGTCGCCTGAGCGCTTGGGATGCAGTGTGTGCGCAGCAGAAGGCGCTTCGAGTACTCGTTCGAGCACTGGTCGAGACAGAGCCGCACGATCTTGGAGAAAAAGAACGAGCCGCTGATCCAACTGCGTAGGTCGGCGTAGTAGTCCTCCAGTGTCGCCAGCAGGTTCTCCACGACGGGTTCGCCATCGTCCCATCTTTTGGAGAACCATAGCCGCGAGGTGTCCTGCAAGATGATCGATCACCAGCAGCATCACAGGTGTCAGTGACAGAAGCTGGTCGCTTTCCTTCATACCATCCCAATCTCCAGACAAGAAGATGCAAGAGAGAGAGAACGTCGCACATGCTCCACTTCGCTAAAGATCTTGAGCATGACAAGCTCGGAGGTCGACACGCCGAGCTTCACGATCTCCGTCGACGTCGTGTCGAGCCCGTCACCCATGAAGATGTCGAACGCCTCTTTCTCCTCCGAGTCTCTCTCGGCGAACGAGATCTCCTCTACGAGCTCCGGGCACTTTGACTGGAATGGTTCAAGCACATTCGTACCACGAGTCACGCTACCAAGCATCAACACAGCCACTCAAAGGATCTCTTTGAACGAACGCACCTGGAGGATGTCCGTGTCATTGATGAACGAGCAGAGACTCTCGACGTCCACCTCGCCCTTCTTCGCTGCGAACGTCTCGTAGCGCAGCTTGAGTTGCTCCATGAGCGCTTCGAGGCATGCGACGACGACCCGACCGACGAGCCGGCCCGTGAGCCACTCCTGGCCGATCGAGATCTGTGACTTGAGGATGTTGATGATGTCGTTCGGCCGCGTGGACTGCAGCTCGCCGTTCGGGCCGACCACGCGCTCCTCCTCGCGGTTCCAGACGTTCGTGACCCACATGGTGATCTGACCCTGGATCTGGTCCAGGTACAAGCTCATGAGCATCTGCGAGGTCTGATCGAGCACGCCCGAGGCACGTGCGCGCTTGTACTTGATGATCTCCGAGTTGTAGTACTCGATCCACTGCACGAGCTGGAGGCGGTGCGCGATGCCAATGTCCGGCCGTGTGCAGATCCTCGTGATCTCGTTCTCGAGCACCGTGTTGTATGTCCCGACGAAGAGCTGCATGACATCGATCTCGGGCGGGAAGCACGCGACGACGTCTGCCTGCACGATCTCCAGGTCCATGAGTAGGTGGTTTGCGGCATTGAGCACCGAGTCAAGCGATTTCTCGTTCTTTTGCGCTGCTTCTTTCTCGGCGAAGCGGAACATCTCGTCTGCGCGCCGCGCGAGGTACGTCGAGATCTCGGTCTTGCACCGCTCGAGACACGGCGTGTGGATCTCGGCCACGGGCTTGAGTGTGTGGTCGAGGTACTCGCGCTTCGCGTCCGCGAGCTTGCGGCGCCGCTTCTCCATCAGGTCGAGCACGGCGAAGGCGTCTGCGAGGCGCTTCTTGTTGAACTGCGCGATCTCCACGCAGTGGTGCATGCATCCCCACACTTCGCCCGTGATGCGCGCGTTCACGCTCTCGATCGCGTCCAGGCGCGAGCCCATGGACGCCAAGATGCGCGCCTGCGCCTTGCTGCTCCCGAGTTCGTCCAGTTTGTCGACCGACGCGAGCTTCAGCTGATGCAGCATCCGAGCGCCCGAGTCCTGTGAGCGCACCTTTCCTTCCGCTTTGGCAGACCTGACTGTCGCTCGAGACGCACCTCCTGCAGCATCTTCTGCCTCCAGTCGTCGAACACCTGCCACTTGACGTACGCCGCCACGACGTCTCCGATGCGTGCGTCCATCATCTGGTGCAGCTCCTGGATCTGCGCACAGGCGCCACCATCAACCAGCTCGAGGTCAGTCCGAGAAAGCGATCCGGTCCCCTTGTGCGCACATGTACCACGCCTTTGCACTCGCCTTGGCCGGCATCTCCTCATAGAACACGATCTGGTGCTCGAGCTCGCGCAGGTTGCGCCGCGCGACGCTCACGCCCGCCGACAGGCGCTTCTCACCGAGTTCGTCGTTCATGCGGCGGCAGCGCTCGCCGAGCGCCGTGAGCGTGCGCGTGACATGCGCCACGACGTCGCCCACTTCGAGCAGCGCGCTCGCGCGCTCGATGTCGTCCACGTGTGCCTGCACGAAGGCGTCGAGCTGCCCGCGCGTGCTGAGCTGCTTGGCGACGTAGTCATGCTTGATCTCCTGCAGCAGCTGCGAGTTGAGCAGTGACGCGTCCGTCGAGTCGCGCAGCTTGACGCGGAGCACGTCCACAGGGTCGCGCGCCTCCTTCTCGAGCAGCGAGATCATCGTCGGCGAGCAAGCGAGTAGTCGGGACGAGGACTGAAAGGTCGAGACTTTCGAGCAAGTTGGAGGTGAGAGTCGAGTCTCTTGCTGCCAGCGGCGCGAGGGCAGGTTGGGAGGGTGTGAATGGAGAAGATCCGAGATGGTGACGAACGCAAACGTAGATTCGATGTGGATCGCTTCCTAGCTGCTACGATGCCACCCGCTTCCCTCATGATCGATAGCTTCGCCGGCGAGAGCCCAGGCGAGGCGGACCTTCAGATGATGACGAAGCTGACGACGATGTTGGCGCTGGAACCGAGGTGGTGACTGACGCGGGCAGCACGAGCGGCGGGATTCCACTGCTGCTACTGCTGGCGCTGCTCTGCGAAGGCTGTGGCAGATAGGCGGACGAGAGTGCTAAGGGCGACGGCGGAGTGAAGTAGTACCGCGACTCTGGCGGCTGCGAATTCAGTCCAGCCCCGCTTCCTGCTGCTGCAGCGAACGGATAAGACGACTCGGATCGAGACGGATAGAACGGGCCGAAGCCGCCGTTCGCGACACCAGAGCCGAAGTATCGCACGACTTCGGTCGGAGCAGTACGCCAGAGCGCCAAGTCGTCCCAGGGCGGCGGCTGCTGCTGCTCCACAACGATCTCGCGCTGGTTCGTAAAGTCCCAGCCGTGTGTCGTCGACATCGTCGCGTAGATCTGCTGCAGCTGCCACTCGAGCGCCGCGTCCTCTTCTCGCCACCGCGCGATTTTCTGGCGCCGCCGCCGCTGCTCAGCCGAATGGAGCGTGCGGAAGTCGTCGTCCGAGTCGTATCCTTCATCGCCCCAGTAGAACTCGTCGTCCGAGAGCGCGTCTTCGGCGAAGACGCTCACGACGAATGTGTCGAGCTTCCTCTTCGCACCGATCGGCGGATATCTCGGTGTTTGGGTCATAGATCCGTACTCTTGCAAAGGTTGGAACACCAACGCGTTCGGATTCAGCGATGAGGACGCAACGCGCCTCGACACTGGCGCTGTGAGTCGCTCATCCCGATGTTTCTCCGGACTCGCGATGTTCCCGAGTCGCGATACGGTCTTCCCTGCTTCCGCAGTGCTGTCTTCGCACATGTCCTCAGTGACAACCATAGTCTGTTCAATAGCGAGGTCCATGTCCTCCTCGCTGCTCGCTCTGCGTCGGTCGCTCTCGCTGCTGCATGGCTGGTGTTCTTTGCCGTCACCGCCATCATCGCCGTCCTCTTCCGGTTCAGGCTGGTCGAAAGATGCTGTACCTCCCTCTCGAACCTCCCTCGGCCCTGTGTCCACTACTACTACACTGACGCTGCTCTCGTTCTTCTTCTTTCTCTTCTTCTTCTTCTTCTTCTTCTTGCTGGCCATCTGACTTGAAGCTAATAGCGTCGCCTCCGCTGCTCCTGCAGTAAATGCACTGCAAAGTCCTCGTCCCTCTTCTGCTGCTGCTCCTGTCGCTCTCTGTCGACTCTCTTTCGCGTTTGCGCTACTACTACCCCGAGCCTTCTTGTCCTCTAACGATACCTCCAGCAGCAGCTCCTCCATCTGGATCGCGGCCTCGCGCTCCAAGTGGCTCACGTAGCTCTTCAAAATGAGCTGCTCCACGAGCATCGCGATGAGCCGCTCGTAGTCCTCCCACGTGTTGATCACTTCGCTCTCAGCGACGAACAGGTCATGGAACTGCTTGTCGCTCAGCACGTGGATGGAGCTCGCGAACCCAGGAAGCACGTCGCCCACGAGGCCGAACAGCCGCTCGGGGACCTCCACGAGCTCGCTCTTCACCGTCAGGATGCCTGCCGCAGAGTCTCAGGTCAATGCCACTCTATATCCTAATCTCTCTCGCTTATCCGCTTTGTCACAACCCGACAGGCGCCGCACCTGTGCCGATGTCCATGAACTCCATGGCTTCCAGCAGGTCGTACGTCTTCTCCGCCGCGAGCACGTCGCCCGTCGCAGCAGATGCTGGCGCTGGCGTTGTGGTGGCTACTGCTGCTGCTGCTGCTGGTGGTGCTGCTGCTGCTGGTGGTGGTGTTTCTGCACCACCTTCATCCTCTATTCTGCTGCTGCTGCCTGCTTGTGTTGCTACTGTTGCTCCTGCTGCTGCTGCTGCGGTAGTCGCCTTTGCAGCCGCCTTCCGCGGCGCCTTGAGGTGGCGCTGCATGAGCCCGACGCAGAGCAGGCTCAGGTTGAGCTTGTAGAGCTGCTTGACGAGCTCCGGCTCGTCGATGAAGAGCACGTGCTGCCGCTCGCTCGCGCTCAGGCGCTCCCAGTAGGCGCGCACGCGCGGCGCCGTGCTGCTGGCGGCTGCTGTCGTTGGCTGCGCGCGCTTGCGGAAGGCGCGCGGCTGTAGGTTGGCACTCGGGATGCTGGCGCTGCTGCTGCTGCTGTAGTCGGCGCGGAGTGCGAGGTAGCTCTTCCAATTCGGCGCGCCGTCGGTCGCCGCCGCTGCCGTCGCCTTCTTCGCCATCGCCTTGGTGCTGGTGATCAGTGGCGAGACACCTCTTCGAGCCATCCGATGGATCTCTTAGTATCGATATTAGTGAACAGGCTCGAGATGTGGACACGACCTATACTGCACCGCAGTGAGAGAGTCGAATGCTGCGCTTGCTTTCGAGTGTGTTGATAAAATCTCCAGCGACCTTCCTTCCACCTTCGAGCAACCTGAAGAAACGTGAAGTTTCCCGAGCCGAGCGTGCGCGTTGGACTTGGCAACAGGCGTTCGCTCGCAAGAGTCCATTTTTTTCCTCCTCCTCCTCGCGAGGTGCCGTGCGTGCTCGCACTGCACTGTCGTCTCGCTCCCTCGCTGCAGCTCATGAGCGCTCCGACACCCGCGGGAGCTGCAGCTCCCGTTATAATGGCGACGCGCCCGGACACGCTGGCGAGAAACGCCGTCAGCTACAGCTGCAGCAGCAGCAGCAGCGACGAGGACGGCGACGGGCAAGAAGAAGACGCGTGGGCGCTCGAGCTGGAGGAAGAGCTGCACGCTGCAAGTGCGGGCGGTGCTGCGAGCATGCGATATGTGCGACGGGGGGAGGCATGGCGTTCTCACAGTTGGGGCGGTTTATTCGACTGCGAAGGCAACACGGGCAGCAAGAGACGCGCGAGCGCTGCTGGCGGCGACGAGCTGCTGCTGTCGCAGGAGACGATGGCGGCGCTGCACCTCGCGAAGCGGCCCAAGACCGCCGACGCGCGCCGCCGCCGCAGCAGCTACGCGAGCGAGCTGCCGCAGGAGGTGCTGGTGATCGTGCTGGGCTTTGCGCAGGTCGGCCGCGTCTGCAAGTCCTGGAGCCTCGCCATGAGCACGCGTGCGTCATCGAGTGACGCATGTTGCATACTGCTGCCGGTACATTAGCAAGACTCGCAGTGATGTTTGTATATGTGCAACCAGTGGCGCGCCGCAAGTTCTCCGCGCGCCTGGGCGAGATCCTGCGGCCGTACACGCCGAGCGCGGCGCTCGTGGCGCAGGAGGTCGAGCTCGAGCTCTTCGATGCCCATGGCCAGAGGTGGGTACTGCATACCCACGTCGAGTCTGCCTATCTGCATGACCATCGCCGCTGCTAACCGAACTCTTCCTGCGCAGCTTCGCGCTCCCCAAGTCGTACGGGCAGAAGGCGCGGCAGCTGCTCTTCAACCTCAAGGACTCGCGCAACGCGGCGCTACGCGAGCGGCTGCTATCGGGCGCGGTGCGCGCGCACGCGCTCGTGCGCATGAGCGCCGCCGACATGGCCAACCCGCAGCTCGTGCGGCAACGCAAGGAGTGGCTCAAGAAGCGCACGCACGAGGTGACGCGCAGTGCGCGCGAGCTCGACGGCTTCATGGAGTCGGACCTCTTCGAGTGCCGGAGCTGCGGCAGCGGGCGGACGCGGTACCGCCAGTATCGGCGGAAGGCCATCGTCGACCGCACGCGCATCATCGTGCTCTGTCTCGCGTGTCCGTACAGCTGGGAGCTGTGAACGTTTGTGTTGCTAGCGAGAAGAGGAAGAAGAAGAAGAACCCCATGTACCAAAGCAACCTCTCGAGCGGGTCCCTCGCCTTCATACACATACACAGACCAGAGCACTTCGCGATATCTTGCGAGAAACATGACTCGGTCTCGCAGCGGACACCACGCTATAATTTAGGTTACAGAGCATCATCACCACCACCACCTGATTCCCTGAGCTCGTCTCGACTCTCTCTCTCTCTCTCTCTCGTCATCGTCCTCGTTCCACTCGTCCGCTTGCTTGCATGGTAGGTGGTGGATCCCCTCGTGTTTCTCCCGTGGCGCCCGTTGCTGGCCAAAGACACCTCCGAGCCGCACGTGTGCGCTGAGCGCCAGCTACACACAGGCGGCCGGTCCCCCGCTCTCTCGCCATGTTCCGGTAGGTAAGCGCTCACTCGCCCTCGCTCGAGTACCCGTCGTCCTCGTCCGAGCTCGCGTTGTCGCCCGTGTGCGTGCCGTCGCGGAGCTGCTGGAGCCGCCGCTCGCGCCGAACGCGCTCATGGTAGACCGCGGTCGCGATCGCGCGCTTGGCCTCCGCATTGTCGACGCTGTTGTCGCTGTACGAGATCTGCGTCAGCAAGGGACAGACGAGCTTGCCGATGCTGCGCCCGAGCATCTCCATACTCGTGACCGAGAGGTAGTTCATCTCGATGCCGAGGAAGCGCAAGTGGCGCAGCTGCCCGCTCTCCATCGCGTACAGGACGTGGTGGAAACTCGAGTCCGTGATCGTGTTGCCGCCAAAGCAGAGCTCCAGCAAGTGCGGCGCGCAGCCGTCAGCGAGCGCGTGGCAGAGGCTGCGGATGCCGTCTTCACCGATAAAGTTGCGCCGCAGGTCTAGGCGCGTGAGCTTCGGACACACGCGCGAACGCAGCATCTGCGCGACCTTGGCCGCGCCGTAGTCGCCAAAGCTGTTGCCCGGGAGACACAGCTCCTCGAGCTGCGGACAGCAGCCCATCATGAGCGTGTTTAGCAGCACGTCGGCCTCGCCGTCCGCCTCTTCATTCGTGAAGAGACACGTGATGCCGAGGCGCGTCAGGCGCGGGAACGTGCCCACGCGCAGCTGCTGCGCGAGCGCCAGCACGATCTGCTCGTGGTCGTCGTGCGTGACCACGAACCGCTGCGGGCAGTCCACTGCGCGCATCGATAGCTTGCCGAACGTCATTCCCGACGACAGCGACACGATCTCCAGGTGCTTCAGGTTCACGCACTCGCGCAGGATGCACGTGTTGACACCACTGCTGCCACCGCCGAAGCTTCGCATCGCTGTGTGGCTGAACGACTGCGTCGCCAGCGCGATCTGCACCGCATTGCAGCTCAGCTGGAGCGACGTCACAAGCTGTGGCGCGAGCTCGCGCGCTGCGCGGTTCACGCCGCGGCACCGCATGATCTGCACGCCGTCCACGTAACTCCACACGAGGCTGCTGAGCTCGTCGCGCCCGCGGAACAGGAATGCGCCGAGGTCCACCGAGCGGCGCGCGCGCTTCGCCGGCTTCTCCTCCAGCAGCAGTGCGGCAGACGCTGGGCTCAGTGCTCCCGACTGCTGCATCTCGTCGGCGCTGCGCTTGTGTATCAGGAAGCCGATGCCAGGAAGAGGCAACCCCAGTCCGCCGCCAGGTGAACTGACGTCGGGTCGGGGCGAAATCGCCGCAGATGCTGCGGCTGCTGGTATCGCCACGGGCTGCGGCGCTAGGAAGCCTGGCATCTGCGCCGCTGGCGCTGGTGGCACCGCCATGAAGGGCAGCGGAGTCGGAACTAGTGGGGGCGCCACGTAGCCGCCAGGCGCCGCCGCGCCAGTCGACGAACCCGTCATCGGGAACGGGATCGGCGCGCACGGCACTGGCGTGACCTGTCTATGGTAGTGCGTGGGAGTAGCTGTTGCTGCTGCTGGTGGGGAAGAAGACGCGGTGAGATCCCCCGCGCTGCTGTTCTGGCGCCGGATCTTCTTGTTGACGATGCTCGCGGTGAGCGCCTGCACGCGGCGCGCGAGGCTGTCGACGTTGCTGTACTCCATGAGCGACGCCGAGTTGAGGAAGATGAGCACCTCGAGCTTGCGCGCGAGCGCCCACGTCTTGGCGTGCGGGTCCGCGCCCGTGGGGGGCGCAGTGGTCGCAGCCACGAGCTGCGCGTTGCGCTTGAGCAGCTGCCCGACGCGGCCGAGGATGCTGCGGCGCTGGATCAGATGCTCGCGCCGCTGCCACGTGAGCGGTTTCGGGAGCGCCACGGCGCCGAAGACCGCGTTGTTCGGGTGGATGCCCGGCGGCGGCAGGAAGCGCCGCGCGCCGCCCCCCTCGTCGTCCTCGTGATTGTTGCCGGCGTTCATGTCCGGATACCACGGAGCCACCTGGGCCGCCATCCGCCCGCCCCTGCTGGTGCTGCTTGTGGTATTGTCCACCGCCGCCTCAGTTGCTTCGATTCTGGTGACGACGATGGTCGCGCGGCTGCCTGTCGACGCGCGTGTCGTCGACTGGGACGCGCGCGTCCGATCCCTACTGTCTCCTTGCCAGTTGCTCACTCGGTGCGGCGCGGCGCGGGCAAGGAGCGAGCGGGTAAGCGCGTGACTTCGTCCGGGTTCGGCGCGTTGCTATGCTTCCCGGCTTTTCTTCGCCACCTGCCAACCCGTTTTTCGCATAAAAATGGGTCAAAATGGTGCGCGTACCGCCAAGCGTTTGTTACAAGCGTTGTTACGCCCATAGATAGAAACAACGCTCACTAGATACACAGGTGGACATTTTCGAATATGTTACAAGCGATAAATTTATGTGAACCACACCAAATCCCTGTCATTGTAATGTTTTCTCCATATTTATACTTCGCTCTCCGCCAATCGCGTGACGAGGTCACATTTTATTTAGGGATTGTCTTGACTTTTGTATGAAATCCAGGATTAAAGTGCATTCACGTGAAAGTTCGTATGGATGCATTTTAGCTGCGGATCCGAGGCTGCTTCATGGTTTTTTTGTATACTTTCCGTGAATAAAATATGACCGCGACATGCGATTGGCGGAGAGCAATGTTGAAATATGGACAAAGTATTATGTTGACAGGTTTATGGATTTATGGATACAACGGAACATGCTAAGTACACGTACAACTTCTTGCTCTTCGCGATACATCTGGCAGAACAGGATTTTCACAGACAGACCTACTTCGGAACAGGCTGGATGGCAAAGGCGTCGTGCATGAGGCGAGACCGCGCCACGCTTCTTGCTGCTGCTTGGGGGTGAGTGTTGTTGGCCGTGGGATGTAATGGGCCCTCGAACCCCACTATATGGAGATCGGTGTGGACTACATCATCTCTGGCGTGTACCGCTGGGATACGATTACCGATACAAAAACCGGTACTACCGTAACGTATCCACGTGCACAGGATGACATCATGGGATGATGTCATGGAACATTCCGTCACATAGACGAGTGGTAATCACCACT
>JAASFW010000029.1:0-60529 GCA_023334005.1 Globisporangium orthogonon | reverse complement strand
AGCAGGGCACTCGGCCGACTCCGTTCGTGCGCGGAAGCCAGTGACTCAACGAGCCATCCCTGTGTGTGAGGTCTCCTCACACGCACACGTGTTCAATCCAGTATGAACCTGGTGCGTGCTCTCTTGCACAGCCGCCCACTAAAGTGAGGTGAGCTCCTGGAGGATAGTAGCACAGCACCGACTTTCACATGCGCGTACCACGCCCAGAGGCTGGGCTGCGCCCGAGCGAAGGCATCTCACCCATCCGAGCGGCGAGCGCAACTCCATCCATCACACTGAGCTCCTTCACATGCTGCGCTATTCGCTGCATCCATCCTCGATAGATTCCACTCCATTCGTAGCACACGGCACTACCTTCCAACAAGAGCGCATCAAGCGAACGTCGAGCCAAACTTGCCGCCACACCGGCAAGCAAGAGGACATCGGGTGCCTTTGATCAGAGCGCTTGGCGGTGACTGTGGATCTGACGAAGATCCCAAGCTTCGCGAACAGCATTGCCCAAATGAGACACCACTCGTGAGGAAAAAGTGGGATCTGGATCGCGCATGTTGGTCTGTTCGTTCGCGTCCTGACGTGGCAGCGGCTCAATGGCGCTCTTGGTTGGGCTGCGTCTGCGCGTGTTATCCATCGTCATTTGCACCTCGGTGACTGTCGTCGGCGAGATTGGTGCTCGGCACCTCGCTTGCTTGTTCGTCTTGCCTGCAGAGCGCTCGCTCACGCGAGCAGCTGCGTCCTGTCCATGGTCGGCCGCACTCTTCGTAGTGGTGGTGGTGTGACCGATGATTGATCGCTCGCCTCTGTCTCGACAGACGACAGCGATGACTCCAACATGGTCTAGCAGAGCAGAGCATGTTTACGGTGCTTGCCTGCTCGGATTGCATCGGGGCTACAGTATTAGCAAAAGGTCCTCGCTTGTGCATGCATCCGAACTCTCTTTCCTCGATGCATATGCTGGCGAGAGGGCCAAGAGCACACGCACACACACATGCAGCCATGGATGCGCGCACATGTGTCGTCGATGTCATGCCAACACGCAGGGGTTTCGGGAGTCACTTCGTCCATAGTGAGCTCAAGTGAACTCGGAAGAGTGACGTCGATGCGCTCGATCGACTTCGAGAGGGTCATCGACCCGGATTGCGCAACCTAACTAATCTCTTAGTCAAGATTCCCCCTCAAGCAGCAACGCAGACAACCTCGAGACTCTCCACCAAGCACTCCTCTCATTCCAGCTTTCACCCAAGAAGCAGCAGAGCCCCTCGTTCTCGGATCCCCCCCTCTCTTCTTCCCCACCGCCTGCAGCCATGGCCACCGCCGACTTCACCCGCGAGGCCATCAAGGTCAACAGCAAGAACGTCGTGTACACCGATGACGAGATCGTCGCGCAGTACACGTACACGACGACGCACGTCGAGGGCAACGTAGCGACGCCGCTCGAGGAGAAGTACACGTTCAAGACGCAGCGCAAGGTGCCCAAGGTGGGTGCGATGATCGTCGGCATCGGTGGCAACAACGGCTCGACGCTCGTGGCCTCGGTGCTCGCGAACAAGCTCGGGATCAAGTGGACGACGAAGGAGGGCGTGCAGGAGCCCAACTACTACGGCTCGGTCACGCAGGCGTCGACCGTGCGCCTCGGTACCAACGCGCATGGTGAGGGTGTATACATCCCGTTCTGCAACCTCCTGCCGATGGTCTCGCCGAACGACCTCGTGATCGGCGGCTGGGACATCTCGTCCGCGAACCTCGCGGAGGCCATGAAGCGCGCGGAGGTGCTCGACTACGACCTGCAGCGCCAGCTCGTGCCGCACCTCGAGAAGATTAAGCCGCTGCCGTCGATCTACTACCCGGACTTCATCGCGGCGAACCAGGCGGACCGCGCGGACAACCTGCTCAAGGGCACCAAGCAGGAGAACCTCGAGCAGGTGCGCAAGCAGATCCGCGACTTCAAGGCGGCGAACGGCCTCGACAAGGTCATCGTGCTCTGGTCGGCGAACACGGAGCGCTTCTCGGACATCGTCGAGGGCGTGAACGACACGTCGGCGAACCTGCTCGAGTCGATCAAGGCGAACGAGGACGAGATCTCGCCGTCGACGATCTTCGCGGTGGCGTCGATCCTCGAGGGCTCGACGTACATCAACGGCTCGCCGCAGAACACGTTCGTGCCGGGCGTGCTCGACCTCGCGGAGGAGAAGAACGTGTTCGTGGGCGGTGATGACTTCAAGTCGGGCCAGACCAAGATGAAGTCGGTGCTTGTGGACTTCCTCGTGTCGGCGGGCATCAAGCCCGTGTCGATCGTGAGCTACAACCACCTCGGCAACAACGACGGCAAGAACCTGTCGGCGCCGCAGCAGTTCCGCTCGAAGGAGATCTCCAAGTCGAACGTCGTGGACGACATGGTGGCGTCCAACAAGATGCTCTACAAGGAGGGCGAGCACCCGGACCACGTCGTCGTGATCAAGTACGTGCCGTTCGTGGGCGACAGCAAGCGCGCGCTGGACGAGTACACGTCCAAGATCTTCATGAACGGCACGAACACAATCTCGATGCACAACACGTGCGAGGACTCGCTGCTCGCGACGCCGCTGATCCTCGACCTGATCATCATTGCGGAGATCGCGGAGCGCATCCAGATCAAGAAGGAGGGTACGGCCGAGTTCGAGCGCCTGCACTCGGTGCTCTCGATCCTGAGCTACATGCTCAAGGCGCCGCTGGTGCCGCGCGGCACGCCGGTGGTCAACGCGCTCTTTGCGCAGCGCGAGGCGATCCTCAACATCTTCCGCGCGTGCCTGGCGCTCCCGGCGGAGAACCACATGCTGCTCGAGAACAAGCTCACGAGCCTGATCAACGCCCGCCAGTAAGTAGACGTACCCCGCTATTATCGTCCGAGGCGGGCAGGGAGGGCGGGCGAGCGGGTGAGCGCAGGTAGACGATGATATTCTGGTGCGCGTCCGCGTCTCGCGGCGTGCGCGAAGGAAGGAGCGCTGCTGCTTGGTGCAGAGCTGTGAGAGAGAGGGTCGGGAGCGACCGTAACCCGCCGCGCGCGCGGGCGCCAACGCGATGTATTTCCGTTATTGGATGCTTGGCTGTGTGTGCGTGCGGTGTATGTGTGTGTGTCGCTTCGCCCACGTCGCTCGCGTCGCCCGGCGGTAGTCAAAACTGTAAAGCCGGCAAAAACCATTCCACGAAATTCGTATGGATCAAAGTAGGGTATAGTGAGATGAAGACAGCGCCGAGCCAGCGCCGCTTTCCAGATCCCACGTGGCTCTTAGCATTTCCGCATCCAGCCCCAAGCGCGCACCTGCCCCCGCCGCCCCGTACCGTACACTATGGTGCGCCCGCCCGCCCGCCGCGCCCGCGCCCAGGCGCCCGCATACCTAACCCGACCGCTGTCGCGCGCTTGTGCTTGCAGGCCGCCCCCGCGAAGATGCGTCTGCGCTCGGAGAAGCACCTGTCCAACATCACCAAGCGCGGGCTCGTGTCCAAGCCGGAGAAGGTGCGTTCGGACTCGACAGGTGGCGGCCACTAGCGCGATTGTGGAGGGGACTGACGGTCGGGCATTGCTTTCTTCGCGGCGGCCTGCGGCCAGAAGGAGAGCGGCTACGGCATCGGGCCGATGCTGCTCGGCTTCTTCGTGTTCGTTCTCGTGGGCTCGTCGGTGATCCAGATCCTGCGCACGGCGCAGATGGGACTTTAAGGCCGAGCACCCGACTGCGCGTGAACGCGCGCGCTCTCATCAAGCAGCAGCAGGAGGTGGAGAGGAGAGAGTGTATTTAGGTATTCGACGAGCAGAGTAGCGCGCTCGAGGGCAATGAAGTGCTTCGTTATGATCCGCACGCGAGTCACGCCAGCCAGCCACATAGGCTCGGGGCGCTTGTTACTCACAGAAAGCATGAGGACGCGCGACGGGATCGGCTTCTAAGCGCAGCAGCAACCGCCTTCATTGACGCAGTAGCAATTGTGATGAAAGACAACCCGCCTGGACGTGCGCAGCCTGCCGGTCGTCGCCGCTGCCACCGTCGCCATCTACAGCTCCGAGTGCAGCGACTCGGTCTCCTTGATCTTCTTGATGAAGTCCTCCTTCTCCACGCAGCCGACGCACTCGACGTTGCGCTCGGCGAGGATCTTCTTGAGCTGCTTCACGCGCAGCTTCGTGTAGTCTGTGTTCACGTCCGTCTTGGTGGCTGTTCGTCCCGCAACACAAGCAGCTCGTCAGCACCACGTTCAGCACCTCCCAAGCATACACCCGAGCAAGCTGGTCACGCACGGTAGCGCATGGAACAGAAGTCCGGGTTCTTCTTCTCGAGTGACTTGCAGATCTTGAACGAGTCCTTGCCGTACGTGACCTGGCGCGCCACGTCCTTCTTCAGGGGCTCCAGGAAGTAGCACTGCAGCAGACACGGGACGCGAGAGTCAGGAGAGAGGACCGACCGACAGGACCGCACAATTAAGAGCCGCAGGGACGCACCAGCTTCTTGTCCTTGTTGCTGAGCTTCTTAGATGCACAGTGCTTGCCGATCGCGCTCTCCGCGACTTCGAGCTTCTTGCCACCCGCCTTCTGCTCCGAGAGCGTCGCGAACACGCCCTTGACGTCGTCCACCACCTTCACGCACACTGGTGGCGCTGTCAGCAACCGGGCAAAGCGCTTTCTGCCGCGCGCTCCCATGCACACACTCACCTTCGCAGTCCTTCTCGTCCGCGGCGGCGCTGACGCCGGCGAGCGCCACGAGCGCCAGCAGCAAGAGGTTCTTGTAGCCCACCATGTTCGTCCGAAAAGTGGAAGTATCCGATCTGGCGCACAAAAAGTCGATTTCCGAATGGAAATCTCAAGCGCGCTTAAAAGCCCACACAAACATTCTACAGTCCTTAAGCGCGCTAACGTTCTGCCACGTGGACACAAAAAAAGCAAGCCCTCGACTTTCTTCACTAGCACCGCCTCAAACAGAGCCGAAGGCGAACACGTGCAGAACACACGTCGTCTCCTCCGATCGTGCCAAGATCTGTATGCGTCGTTCTCTTTCGCTCGCTTGTCCTTGTTCTTGTTGCACACAATGTATATGGACCCTTTTCCTCCCTTACGACGCCGCTCACGAGTAGCGCGTCTGCATGTCGTTGAAGAAGCCGCTCGTCATGTTCTTGAGCTTGGCCGCCTTGCTCGACATGGACGACTTGAGCTGCTGGAGCTGGTACGCCGCCTCCGCCCCCATCACTGTTAAAGAGATCAGCATGCCACGCCAAACATCAGATCGTGTCAATGCTCGCACCAACCATCCCATACCACAACAGCAGCAAAAAGAGCTAAACGCACTCTCGCCGGATGACGCGCGCTGGCGGCCCGTGCCGTAGAACGCGTCGCTCGAGATCGACTGCGAGCCCTGGAACTTGTTCAGGTGCGTGCTGTCCACCGGCGCCGCCTCGCTGCCGAAGAAGTTCGCCGACGAAATCGACTTGGAGTTCTTGTACTTGTCCAGCGTGACAGACGGCACGGCGGCCGGCTGGAACGCAGGCGTCGCCATCGGCGCTGAAGGCGAGAACTGGGCTGCAGACTGCGTCCCCGCGCGATCACTGTAGAACAGCACCACCCGCAGTTAAACATCGCCACATCCGAGCATTTGGATGCGAAAAGCAAGTGATCAAGAAGGCAGCAAGTCGCACTCCTCCGCTTGCTGGAGCGCGCGTGCAAGCGCCTCGTCGTCTTCGATCTGCTTCGAGTCGGCAGCCGCCACCTCCTGCGCCGTCACAGGAGCATTCTGCAAGCTCAAGCAGAGTAGAAGATCAGTAAATAGAAAACGGCATCTGCTGATCGCCGCACTTCCCAAAAGGCTTGCGCGCTCACCTCGAACGGGATGTCGTCAAAGTCAAAGTCTGCGCCACCGCCGCCGGTCGAGAGCTTCGTCGCGCCAAGTCGCGTCGACCGCTTCGCGCTGCTCGTGGTTTTCTAGTAGAGAGAAGCAACCACGCACAGTGAGCAACTCCCATCACGATCCTAGAGTTCACTTCGAAGGCAGAGCACCTACCTTGGCGCGAGACTGCAGGCTGCTCGAGCTCAACGAGGCCGAGGCGGCAGCGTCTTTGCCCAGCAGAACCACCGGGCGCCCCACCTCGAGCTGTCCCTCTGGAGCTGCAGCTGCTGCGTCCGACGTGGAAGCTAAAGGCGACGCCGCAGCGACAGCCGGAGCGGGCGACGCGACACGCTGGAAGTGCGCCGACGGCGCGTTGTCGTTGAGCGACGCGAGCTTCGCGAGCTCGTCCAGGCCGTCGAGGTCGTCACCCGCCTGCTCGTGCGCATCTGCCGCGGAGTCCAGGATCTGCACGACTGCCGCGTTGGCTTTCTTCGCGAGCGCGGTCTTGTAAAGCGCCGCCCCCTTCGAGTTGTACTTTTGCTCGATCTGCTCCGTCCACACATATACAGCAATAGCCACAGTATTACATTCCTGTCCCACCCGCGCAGCAGCTTTCTACCGCCGCCAGCAACAGCAGCAGCCATCTCGTACGCTCGTCATCTCGTGCACGCCGTACTGCTTGAAGAACTTGCGCGCCTCGCCGTTGCCGCCCACGACCATGACCTTGAGCTGCTCCTCAGTCCACTCGTCCATGTCGATCGATCGCACGAACGAGAGGTGCACGCCGAGGCGCCGGTGGTACCCGGAGCAGTCGAGGCAGATGAACACGCCGTACGTGACCGTGGCCCACGTCGGGTTGCGCTTGTTGCAGTCGAAGCAGCCTTTGTTCGCCGCATTCGCGCGCAGCTTGTGGAACCACGCGTCGCGCACCTCCGTCGGTACGTACACGGGCTTTCCGCTCATTCTGGCTCTTGGGCGGCTCGGGTGCTTGACTGCGCTCGACCTGATGGCGCCGCCGGTGGCGTGGGTTTGCCTTGTATGCAAGTGTGGGAGTCGGATCGGTTTTAGCTGATGTCACTTCTTCCAGGTGGTCACTGTCTCCGACGCTCTTTATCCAGGGCGGCCACTACTGGACGAACAAGTTGAAGTGGGACACAGCGAATGCGGAATTTGCACCTTCACGAGCCGGACGACACGACACCTGACGACCTACCAGCGCGCGCGCACGAGCTCTGCATGCACACGCCGCAGCACTCGCAGCAGCACGTGGGCGCCGCTCGCCCGCCCGCGCTGGCGCCGTCGCCGAAGAAAAAGAGCGGGAGACATGCCGTCACGCGCCAGATCTTCGCGCTGCCGGCGCTGCAGCAGTTCGAGCCGGTGCTCGCGTCCTCCCCGCGGTCGTCCATGGTGCCGACGGGGAGCATCCCGAAGATCAGCACAGCTGCAAGCAAAAACTCTCACAGCAACGACAGCCGGGCTGGAAGCAGCAGCGCGAGGAGCGCCACCGCGAACAGTCGCGGCGGCGAAGTCGAAGAGCGACCGACAAGCCCAGTCGTGGCAACACTGGCATCGCCGCCAGGCTCTGCATCTGGATCACCAGGACTCCCGCATCGACCCCGCAGTGGCAGAGAGAGCTCACCGAGAGTCTTGCGACCACAGCCACCTCCGGTGGGCATCTCATCGAGAGCTGATGTGGACATTTATCGGTATAGCCAAAGCACAGCCCAGCGCATGGCGATTCGCCCGATCCTCGAGCAGCGCAAAGCAGCCGAAGCGCACGTTGCCCGCCAGATTCTTACACACCGCGAGAGCGAGAGTGCAAGCGAGGAGACGTCGAGAAAAGCGCAGCAAGATGGGATCCAGGAACGCCACGCACTGGAGAAAGTGAGCACAGCAACTGAGGAAATTACAGGCGATCAAAAAGCCTACGGGATCCACGAGCTCGTGAATAGAGCAGTTGAACCTCCACGATCTATCAGTGCGCACCGGAAACGACCTGGATCAGGAGCATACAGCGAGCAGCCTCTACGCTTCGAATCGCCAGAGTCCATTGACAACACTTTATCAAACCAAGCGCTAGAAGACAATGCTTTCGTCGAGACTGGAAGTGCGCACGAGCTCATTGATGATCACCAGTGTGATGACCGTGTGTCAGCTGCGCTCGGCATGACCGAAAACTCGACTTCTGTTGACGCTGAATCCTTGGAAGATCAAACCTTTCCCCTTGCTTCCTCTGGAACTGACGGCGCTTTGCTTGTTCAGCCACTGCTACCGGGACGCTGCTACGAGCCATTCCTAGCCGTCGACCAGAAGAGGTTATCGATCGTCCCACCGAAACTAGTGGCATTTGGTGTATCGCCGAGGCGTCCACAGAACGTAGCGGAACGCGCTCAATCGGGTCAAGTGCTGTTTAGAGTGCTCTGGAAAAATCTGCGCGTGTTTCACGGCAGTTGTGAGATGATGCTGTCCGTGCTTCTGAGCTCGGAGGCGGAAGCACACATCGCGATTGCGAACCCAAGCCGCGACAGAGGCACTGCCACCACCACCACCGCCAATTCGCCACCAAACAAAGCTGCAAGCATTCAAATCACCAACGCATATATCGCAATGTCCAGAAAGCTCCGACCGGATCTTCCCGTGCTGACGCCGATGTGGGCAAAGTGGATGCTCTCTCGCATTCAGTGTGATGCAAAAGGTGACTACTATCTGCAACTTGACAGCGACGACGCTCTCGAAAACTCACGCTGTTTTACCGACGACTCAGTTGTGATCGATGGTCGCCAACTGCGCGTGGATATGAACGTAATCTGCGAGACAAATTTGCTTGTGTCGATCAGCGATACCAAAAGTGGAGAGAAGAGCACAGTGTTTTTGAGCTCGAGCGAGATTGCGCAACTTGCGAAATCTCTCGGAGCTGCTCCGAAAAACGAGGTTGCGGATGTAGACGACACAGCCATGGACGAGTTGATCAAGGATCCAGCTTTTCTCTCGCAGATTGTGACGAATAGCTCAGCCGTGCGTCTTGGAGCGATGGCGAGGAATCTGAACACAAGCCTGGGAAGCCCAGAGAGAGACACTTCGATTGAAAAATGCTCTACATCAGTCAGTGACATTGGCAACGGAGCTGATGTAAATCCGGTACCCAGCGCTTTCTTGCCGGATGTGTTCTCGCTCGTACTGGAAAACAGCACGCTCGCTACAGTCGCGCTGTTGTCGCAAGTGTACGTGGAGGACGGGATGATCTCGGCGTTGCGCCATTTTCAGCGAGCCGAAGCCGTGAAGTTGCATATTGACAGCTACATGGCTCACCAGATCGCAACTTCAGTCGAACCTAAGTTTGTTGAGCTGGTATCGTCAAAAGTCGAGGCGGCGAAGCATGCGAAGTTCACGGTACGTCTCAACCGATGAGAATGCTGCTGCTTTGGGATACACTAATATAATCTCATGTGGCTGCAGGAAATCGCAATTTGCTCGATCGTAGAGGACATGGTGACGGAACTGATTGCATACGAGAGTCGAGTGGAACTGTACGAGGCGAAGAACTCGGGCAGATACGACGATCTTTACGCCAGCAAAGTACAGTCGATGTACCGGATGAGCACGCAGCGCAAGAAATATACTCAGAAACAGCACACCCGGATGCAAGCAGCTCGGCTTCTTCAGGCGTTACAGCGAGGGATCATGGCTCGGAAACGCTACTCCCAGATGAAGATCGAGCGCGAGAAGTACTTGTTTTACGGCTTTCGGTCGAGTCTGCACGCTTCAAGCGCGGGAATGGAGGATCCGAAGAAACGAGCGCTCGAGATGGCAGAGGAGGCCGAGCGGAAACGCTATACGTTTCTCATGCAAGTCCTCGAAGGGTATGTGAACGAGAATGGGATTCCAGTACCATACCGACTTGCAGCGGAACAGATTGAGACGGTGTTCAACGAGTTCGGTCTCGTCGTCGGGTGTCCGGCATCGTTCGGAGAGACCGTCACCTCGTTTCTCGAAACCGATGAGGATGGAACGGTATCTCCGCGAATGAAAGCAAACAGCACACCCCGCGAGCCCCTCCAGTTGTATACGAGGGGCCAAATCAGCGCTGCATTGCTGCTGGGACTGCGATCGCAGTATGACGACACATTCGGACTGTCATCCACGACTCGGAGACTCGTCGCTGGAGACGATCGTACGGATAGCGTGGATGACGTTCCGCCTCGCTGGTTGCTGAAGATCAGCCCTCCGTTCCAGCGCGCGAACCGCAATCGTTTGACGGTGCTACGTTTGGCGCGGAAGACTGCCGGCCGCAAGTCTTCGCATTTGGTCGCAAGAGATTTCCGAAACATGTTGCAGTCCGAGGCTTTCTCGCGGTTCGACAGCTGCCGAGCAATGTGGGAAGCGGGCATTCGGTCACGACGAGCACAGCGCCGGGTGTATGATTCGAGTAACAAAGAGGATATTGTGCAGCAAGTCCTGGACGATCTCATCGCTAGCATCAAAGGTGCGTCTGTATGTGTGTATGTGTGTGCCGATGAAGTGGGCAGCAAATGGAACCTGATTGCCCTTCGTGCTCTCATGACCACAGATTGGGGAATCGATCCAGAGCCACTTTTTGCTGGCCTCAACTTGTGCCTGCGTCATCGGCACGGGAAAGAGATCACCGCACTGGTCGAGGCGAAGTTCAACGCCTTTGCTGACGGTGAGCGTTCTTGTCACCCACAACGACGGAGGCAGCGAATAACAAAGAGCTTGTTCTCTGTGTGAGCTCAGGAGTGAACAAGCTGCACAACAAGCGCAGCGTCCTCTCCTTGCGTGAAGAGATCGAGCAGGAGTTGGAGGAACTCGAGAAGTTGCTCGCACTGCGATGCTTGAACATCGGCCAGGACCACATCGTGACAGTGCCTCCCAGCGAGATCCTCCACATCGTGCTGAACGGCAGCGTGGACGAGGAGTACGTTCGCCACGCGCTAACAACCGTGCTGCCCATCGCCAACGTCGCCGAGAAGTATGTACTGGCTCGCAAGATGGTGCTTGCGTACGCGAATGCGGCGTATGGCGATGCTATCAACGCCATTTGCTGGAGCTGCTTGGATGTGGCGGAGAACGTAACCGTCGAGGCGGCGCAGTTCCTCGACCGGATCACGAGAATCGACGAAGAACTCGGTGGGAGTGATCGTGAACAGCTCAAAACTCCGTCGAGCACAACACAAGGCAGAAACAGTGAGCGAGGACAGAGCGTGCCGTCTGCACCGCCGTCGTCTATCGCCAGCCGCGCGCTGTACCTGCTCACGGGAGCTCACGCAGTCACATTCCTACAATTCGTCACGAAGGTCGCGCATTTCAACAAGACGACCCAGCGCCGGTCGCTCGCGCTACTACAGCCGTACGCCGAGCGCTTCGAGCTGCACCGCTTGGCGAGCGCCGTCGCTGGTCTTGACAACTACGACGTCACTGTGCGTCTGTACGCCGACGCGTTCGCTGCGCCCGATATCTATGCGAACACGCGGTTCTGGATCCAGTACGAAGAGTTGTTTGGTGTTGCGTTGGCGGAGGCAGCGCGAGCAACCGGCGAGTCATCTCGACCAGAGCAGCACGCCACCCCACCTTCCTAACGAGGCCCAAGAAGCATCTGAAGAAGCCACGAGCTTGTTCAACTGCATGTGCGTTGTCTCGTTCTCGCTCGCTCTCTCTTGTTGCTACTGCTCAGCTGGCAGCAAGCGTTCTTCTCGTCATCTCATCGCGTCCGGGCTGTCAATCGATCTGTGCACCAAATGCGTCTATCACCGCGGGCTGTCAGCACACTTGTTGGTCTCAAGAAGTCGTTGTTTCGTTCGTTTACTTCTTCTTATCAGCGTACGTTGCGTCGGCCGCGTGCTTGGTCGTTTCTACTCAGCCTTCTTCTCCTCGAGGTAGCCGCGCGACTTGCGCAGCGCGAGCGGGACCTTGGGGCCGTCGTACTGGTCCGTCGGCAGGCCGAGCGAGCGGCGCACGGGGACCACGACGAGTGGCAGCGTGACGGCGACGGCGCCGATGGCGCAGGACGCGAGGACCACGGGCTCGCGGTCGGCGTAGAAGCGCAGGAACTTGGCGAAGCTGCTCATCTCGACCTGGGGGCGGGCTTCTTGCTCTTGGCGGCTTGCGTGTGTGCACCGCAGGAATCCGACTTGGCCATACTGCTCTTGACCGGTTAACGGGACCGTAGACGAAGAACCGGACCGGTTCAATATGTGATATCATAGAACTCTTTCATGCTGTTGGGCAGGAATGGATGCATTTCGCACGAAGCGACGCATCACACGTGAAGAGCTCCGTCGACCGCGCGACCATCAAGCCAAAGTCTCCGCGTGATGAACTACGGGATCATCCAGAATCGGCGCCACGACCGCACACGCGGTAGCACGAATGCCTCATTGCTGCAGGACACGCGGCTGCGCGAGATGGCCAAGCAGCTCGGGCTCGCCCCCAAAGACCTTGGCCACGAGTCCGCGCGCAACCTCTGGCAGCTCCTCGACGACATGGCGGCGAACGATCCGGACGCCTACCAGCGCTTCGTACGCGAGCAGCTTGCGGCAGGACCACCACAGCCTGAGAAAATGGAGGAGGGCGCGGGCGGCAGCGACCAGGACAGTCACGGCACACAGGCGTCACAGTCGAAGAGCGAGCTTCATAAACGGACGCACGTGATGCTGCCACGCTACGTGACGCCATACCCGGGCTTCGTCGTCAAGTGCACCATGTTGCGCTCAGTTAAGTGCCAACAGCAGGAGACTAAACTCTTCCTCAACTGCTGCGCGCATGAGATGGTCGATGTGCCCAAGAACCCGAACTCGGGCAAAGACGTGCCGGAGGACACCCGGGCCGTGCCCAGCACGAGCAACCTCGAGGTGCCGCTCGCAGTCGGTAAGCTACGCGAGGTCACAGATGTGAATGGCGCGCTGAGCGTCGCGTGCGACGTGGTCTTCCACCCGTGGGTCATGCGCCGCTGCGAGTGGGATGCGAACTTCAAGCGAGAGGTCATGAAGCTCGCGATCCACTGGGTGCAGCAGGACGCTCACGTGCGCCTCGTGCACCAGGTGGGCAAGTTCATCAAGAGTCGATACAAAGGCGGCACGCTCTCTGCGGCTGGCGAGATCGTCACAGCCAAATTCCTCGTTGAACCACCCTCGCAGGAGTCTGCTGGTGCTGCTAGTGATCGGGCCGGAGACAGTGGAGCATCATCATCGCGACCAAACTCGAATCAGCACGAAGCGTATCCAGCGCCACCAGCGATGACCAGTCCTTCGGAGTTGCTCAAGCAAATTCAATCGAGACGGGACGAGGACACTGTAGATTCGTCACTTGAGTCCGACTTTGTCATCACACCAGCTCGGGAGGCGAAGGATACGACCAAGCCGATTGTGACCAAGCCATCGGATCAGCCATCGACGATGTCACAGCAAGCAAGTCCAAGCAATGGCATGGCCACCAACACGAAACCCTCAACAGCAGCTTCGGCATCTTTGAAGAAGAGCAAGCTCATCGAAGAGCTCGATGTTTCGCCGCCAAAGTTGCCTCAGCGTCCTCGAGAACCTGACGAGAAGCCGAAACAGTCGAAGCAAACGACAGCAGTGAAGAAAGGTTTCCTCCTCGGCGCCTCCGCGAAGGCGAAGAAGCCGCTGTATCCGACTGGATCGAGCGAGGGCCACGCGCCATCGCCGTACGTGAAGCTGCTCTCGCGCAGCAAGGTCGTGGACCTTGGCGAGGTGGAGCGGCAGAAACAGCAGCAGGAAGAGCAGAGGCGCGCGCAGTTGGCGAACGACTTCTCGTTCCTCAAGTCACCCCCGAACGAGTCGAGCAGCACGAGTACTGGTGAAGTGGATTGCGGTGACTTCGAGTTTGAGCAGCTCTGTATGGATGCAGATCCGGAATTGAAGCCCTCACACGGATCCAATCGAGATGCCGCTGCCGTTCCCACTGAGGTCGACCCAGTCCGCGGACTGTTCGGGGATGGCCTGGAGCAGCTCTCGCACTTCTTGTCGTAACACCGGCAGCCTCTTTGTTCGCGATCCGCGCCGCGCTACAGGGTTGAGCACACATGTCCGATCGCTCACCGACTGTCTCGACATCCCTTGCTTGTCAGCTTGCGAAGTGAAGCTGAGTGACTCGAAAGATGGCGATACGCGCTGCTGCTTTCTATTACTACCTTACGATACATCCGAGCAGCTCTTTCTTATCTGTAGCGACTGCTTCTCCAACATTTGCTGTACGCGTTCTTGATCGCTACGTTGTCCTCGTGGTGTGTACTTGTTCATTCATTCATTCATTCATTCAACTCACTCTATTTGACTGCGATCGACACACGTAGCGGAAACTGTCTCCGGTGTTCCACCTCTGCTGCGAACTTGAGCACGCTCTGCGCGAGCATCACAGACGCTCGGCTGCTGTTCGCACCGACACCTTCCGCGTCCACGATCCGCCGCAGATCGTTCTGCAGACGCTCGTTGCACACGAGCTCTTCGCATCTCCTGCAATCGTCCGAGTCCTCAGTTCGCCATCTTCCTTTGGATGCCACAATAGCCGGTCGCCGGCTTCGAATGCTCGCGAGCCGAGAGCACAGCGCCTTCAACACCTGCAGCTGCAAGATCCGGATGTGATCTCGTGTCGTCACGCCAATCGAGAAGACGGCGAGCTGGACGACTGAGAGACACGACCGCGGCTGGCGATCCACCGCCGCCATCTTCTGTAACACCAGCAACAGGAATACGTTCATACGTGACTCATTCGCATGGCAGGAAGTGAGTTCCTGCTGCACGAAGTCCATCACGCGCTGTGCTTCATATGCGCTCGACGACGAAAGCAGCGGCGAGTGCGACGAACTGCACAGTAGCACCTTCACGAGCTCCGCAAAGTTTCCCGCAGTAGACACGTGGAACTGATCAACAAGAGACCGAGAGTCACGGATGTCGTTCCTGCTGCAGCCACAGCACAGCCGAGTGCACTGTCGAAGCGTCGCCCATAGCGTGTTGGCTCTACTTGCACCCACGCCTTCATTCTGCTTCCCGCTCCTGCTTGCAAGGCTCTGCACCAATCCAACCAACCGGTCTGAAATGGCTGGCACGCCGACGCTGTACGCCGTCGCGACGAACTGCTGCACGATGTGCTGACGCGTCCACTCGCTGCCAAGCACGTCGTTGTCGTCTTCGGCCCGTCGAGAGATCACTGCGTCCAGCAGATCAACCAGCTTCGTCATCTTGAACCTGTTGTCCGCGACGTCGTTCATCAGTCCAGTCAGAAGGCGCACGATCGGTCGAGTCGAGAGTTGCACGCGCGCGAATCGACCAGCCTCGTCGTTCAAAGACGCGAGGTGAAGCAGCGACACGAGTACTCGCAGCTCCACTTCGATGCGTGGCGAGCGCTGGATCAGAGACAACAAGGCGGCGGCATCCTGCGCCTTCTGGGAGCTGCTGCGCTTGATGGGGGACGACGACGGCGGTGACGATACTTCGTTGCGCTTGCCTTCGCCCAGACACAGCAGCACTGCGTTCTTGAACACTGTACCACTTCTAGTATCCTCAAACTGACGGATCTCGTCAACAACGTCGCGAAGCAGCGAGTGAGTGAATGCAGTCGGCGACGTCAAGAGCAACTCGTCCAGCAGCGTAGCTAGTCTTTTCGTGATCGCCGTTTGCCGAATGTGGCCTCGCTCGACTGCCGGGAGAGCGCGCAACTGCTGAAAGTGTCGCCGACAGGTCTGCGCCGTGAGCGTCTGGAACAACGGGCGCACATACCGGAACTTGCTCATGGCATCCTCGTCCACTGCAGCGAGCACCGCCGCGTGTACGTATCCCCACGGCACGACGCCCGCACGACTCGACTTCGACGTCCACGCTGTCGTCCACTCGTGCAGAAAGTCCGCCGCGTATTCGGGGTGCGAAATGTCCAGCATCTCGAGAACGAACACGAGTTTCTCGATGATCTCCGGGACCGTGAGCATCTCGCCGACTTCCATTGTATCCCATGCACCTGATAGGCGTGTAGTGTCGTTGCCGTCATGGTGGTGTTCATACGTCCGCTTTCTCGACGTACTCGCACTCCCGGAGTCGTGGACGTTCTTAACGGTCTTGGTCGGAGATGCTTGTTCGCCGTGGTCTTCGCGCGCAGTGGATCCGAGCAGCAGCGGCATGTAGCTCGTGGCGATCTCCGCGAAGCGGCGCTTGCGTCCCGGAACCGCAGCGGGTGAGAGCAGGAACCGGAGCACGTGGCGCGCAAACCAGTTCGTTCTCCTCACGCTCAAGGAGCTGCTGCCAGAGGTGGCGGCGGCATGGACGAGGGAGTGCAGTAACTGAGCAAACTCGTTGTCACTATTATATTCCAATAGCAACGCAGAGCTTTCAAAAGTACTTCCGCCTCCCCCCCACGCCGCCTCGAGCGCTCGCCGCACAAGCGATGACGACAGCACTGTCGCGTCGCTCTTTAGCGGGGTGTCCAGTAGTACCATCCGAACGAGCGCGCTCGCCAGACGGCAGCTTGGTCCCCCCCCAGACGCGTGGTGGCGTGGCTGGTGCAGGTGCTGGGAGTCGCCGCCGCGAGAATGCAGCAGCGGCGGCGGGAACTTCTGCTCTTCTTCCAAGAGCTCGAAAGCTTGCTGCAGCGGGTCCATGATGCGCCATGCGTTCGTCACTTGCAGCGTCGCCTTGGATGTGTACATGCGCTTGGACTTGAGCTCTTGTTGCGCTTCAGGCGCAGCCTTCTCGTCTTCGTCCTTGGTGTCTGCTGACGACTTGTTCGACGACGACTTGTCCTCCTCTGCAAGCCACGCGCCGACGATTTGCCGCCACAGCTTTTCCAACACCGAGTCGCTGCAGTGCGCCGCACACGCTGCGATAGCCGGACTGAGGAGGAACTTGTCCGTGTTGCTCTCTAGTAGACACTGGAGCAGCGTCTCACAGGCAAAATCGTGGCGCGCGCAATCTGCTGTCGACGTCGTTGTCGTCGTGCCGGCTGCTCCCCCGTCGCTCGGATTCACGCCCGCCGCTGTCGTTGCCGTCGTCGTCGTCGCCGCCGCTTCTTGGTAATACAGATAATAGCACGTGCGCGCAAACGCGTCGATCACTGGGTACTTAGCGCCGGTCGCTGACTCGCCAAGTTTCTGGAGCTTCTCGATCATCGGCTTGAGCAGCAAGTCCATAAACTGGAACAGCCGACATAACGTGAGTTTTACGTATCGTCCACAAACAAAACCAATAGAAAAAGGAGAGAGAAACCGCACCTCTGGACGCTTGAAGAGGAAGTTCACGAGCACGTGGTCGAGGATGGTCGGGTAGTGGCACGGGTAGTACGCCGTGAGCAGCGGCGTAAGCTCCGCCAAGAAATGGCTGCCGAAGCCGGCGCGCGCACCCCAGTGGGCTACGTGGCTGCGGATGAGCGTCGCGATGAATGCGCGGTCCATCTTGGCGTCCACGCGGTCCACGAGGCCCTGCGGCACGAGCTTGGACACGTCGACGCCGAAGCGCAGCAGGTCGTAGTCAGAAGCGGACGCCGCCGCCGCGCCAGCCAGCTGTGTCGGGTCGGCCCGTCGCTTGCGTTTGAGCGACTTGGTCGTCGCAGGATCCCGCCCACCAGCCGCGTCGGACGCGTTTGCTGCGGCTGTCGGCGCGTCCGCCGGGAAGAAGACCTCAAGCATCGAGAGCGGCCCAGTGCTGCTCTTGGCCGCACCGCCGAGTCCTCGACTACCGCTCGAGACGCCAGCGCTTTTGCCGTTCGTTTGCTGCGGTCCGCTCGCGGCGCGACGGCGCTCGGTGTCAGCGAAACTCAGGATTGGCGCAGGTGGCGCCTGGAAGACCGACGCGGTCGGAGACGGCGCGGTTGCCGTCGGGAGGGGCGAAGCGGCCGAGAGAATCGACGCTAGCGACGCTCCCGAGGACGTCGGCGCCGTGAGGCTGCTGATGCTGTGCTGGGAAGTCGGCGGCGGCGGGCCGACGAGATTCGAGATCCGCATACCGCCCGCCGCCCACTCGTCACCGTCACTTTTCTTCACGCGCTTGTGCTTGGACGCCGAGGACGTCGGTGCGTCAGATGAGGACGGATACGGCGCGAACTGGTGATACGCGACAGCCGGTGGCGGTGGCGGCGGCGGCTGGTGAAAGCTTTCAGCGGCCGCGAGCATGAGCTCCATGCGGCCGCTGCCGCTGGTTGAGCTATTTATCCCGGCTTTCGTCGTCGTCGGCGAGGCGGCAGGCGTGCTGCTGCTGCTGGAGGCGCCACCGCTCGGACGCTTGGCGCGGCCGCGCGCGTCGTCGCGCCGGGCAGCCATTTCGATGGCAGTGGATGCGTGGGTGCACGGGGGTGGGTGCGGGCGATTGCGGGTCCCCCTTGCTCTACTCGATGACTCTGCTCGCTCGTTGGCTTGTGCAGGTGGCAGCAAAATCCAAAATGGGGCCGAAGATGGAGCTGGCCGGCTGTTGCAAAAAGCAGAGGAAGGAGGACGGAGGTCGTGGCGCGAGAGCGGGTGAAAATCTACCAGACGTTTCAGCCTGTCATTTGTATCCGCATACACAAACCAAGTCAACCATTGAAGAACAAGAAGACTCCCTCGAAAAGAACGACGTGGCACTCTTTTCCTTTAGTGACCGCGAAAAAAGCGTACGTGAAGAAACCAAGGGAGTATACTTTTTCGACCTCATGCGTCACGAGGCATGTCCGCTCACTCACTGTCTGTACGTGTGGCTCGGCCACCGACCCGTCGAGACCGACTACTGCTGCGCCAGGTGCTGCACGCACTTCTCGATCGTGCGCACGGCCGAGCCGAGCTTGTTGACCGTCTCCATGTACTCGGCGGCCGGGTCCGAGTCGAAGACGATGCCGCCGCCCGCCTGCCCGTACACCTTGCGGTCCTTGACGACGAGCGTGCGGATCGCGATCGCCGTGTCCAGCGTGCCGCTGAAGCTAAAGTAGCCCACGGAGCCGCCGTAGATCCCGCGGCGCTCCTGCTCGAGCGAGCAGATGAGCTCCATGGCGCGCACTTTCGGCGCGCCCGTGAGCGTGCCCGCCGGGAAGAGCGCGCGGTAGGCGTCGAAGACGCTCTTGTCCGCGCGCAGGTCACCCTTGACGACCGACACGATGTGCATCACGTGCGAGTACTTCTCGATCTGCATGAGCGCATCCACACGCACCGAGCCCGGCGTGGCCACGCGCCCAACATCGTTACGCCCAAGGTCCACGAGCATCACGTGCTCGGCGCGCTCCTTCTCGTCCGCGAGCATCTCGCGAGCGAGCGCGTCGTCCTCGGCGTCCGTCTTGCCGCGGTGGCGCGTGCCCGCGATCGGGTGCGTCTCCACGACGCCGTCGCGGTCCACCTTGACAAGCATCTCGGGGGACGCACCGACGACCTGTAGGTCCGCGCCCAGCTCAAGATAGAACATGTACGGCGACGGGTTGATCGCGCGCATCTGGCGGTACAGGTCGAGCGCCTGAACGTGGCTCGGCAGGTCCACGGCGATGCGCTGCGATGGCACGGCCTGGAAGATGTCGCCGTCCACGATGTGCTCCTTGAGCTTGTGCACGAAGCCCTCATAGCCCTCGCGGCCGACGTTCGAGCTCGCCTCGAGGTCGATCTGCTGTGCGGCGGCCACCGCGGCACTCGCGTGTGCGCCGCTCGACGAGCGCGCGAGTGGCTGCTCGAGCGCGTCACGCACGCGTAGGATCTTACGCTTGGCGTCCTCGTACGCCTGCGCGAGGTCGCCCGTGTCGAGGCGCGCGTGCGAGACGATCTTGAGCGAGTGGAAGACGTGGTCGAAGACCACAACCGTGTCGAAGAGCATGTAGATGCTCTCAGGCACGCGCAGCACGTCCTTCTGGCGCTCCACGAAGGGCGCGAGGCGTGGCTCGAAGTGCCGGATCGCGTCGAAGCTGCAGTAGCCTACGGCGCCGCCCGTCATGGGAACCGCGAGCTCCGGGAGCTCGAGCACGCGGAAGTGCTGCAGCTCGCGCTCGAGGTTCACGAGCGGGTCGCCCTGCACACTGTCGGGGGTGTCAGGGACGCCGGTGGCCACCACCTTGAGCGGGCCGCTGCCGATGAACGAGTAGCGCGCGATCTTCTCGCCGGGCGCCACGGATTCGAACAGGAAGCAGTGCGACTGGCCCGCGCGCAGCTTGAGCAGCACGCTCACGGGCGTGTCCAGGTCCGCGACCGCGTCCAGGTACACGGGCACGAGGTTCTTCTTCTCGTGCTCCGGGGTCTCGCTAGTCGCGGCCGCGGCCACGAGCGCGCGGATGCGCTCGAGCGACGGGGCGAACGCCATGAGTCGAGTTGGCCGGATGCTTTGGTCGCGAGCGAGCAAATGCGCAAATGACTGAACGCGCGAATTCAGTTCACATCACCACCGTCCATAAACAACTTGTGGACCACAAGAAAATGTCCTCCAAAGCGAGGTTGCACGAAGGTGAACAAATGGAAGAGCTTCAAGGTGGGCTCCCGGGATTTCTTCACTATTGCAGTTGGCGGATTGTGGAGCGCTCAAAATCGCTCGCAAACGATGAGCGGAAGCGCTGCTCGTGCCGACAGTGATGACGCGGCGCGCGTGGCCGAGATCGCGCTCTTCGCGGAGTTCGACATCGACAAGGGCTCGACGCTGCGTGCGAGCTTCCCGAGCGCGCTTCCGCCGCACTACTCGCCCGAGTTCTTCGCGGACGTGATGCTGCCGGAGGGCGCGCACAATCGCGCGGCCGACTGCACCATCTTCTTCCTCAACCGCGAGCGCGCGCTCGCAGCATCGGAGGCAGCCGAAAGCGACCCGCTCGAGCAGTTCATGTACTGCATTAGTGTGGTGCACACGACGCACGACTCGGCTGCGCGCCGCGGCGCCAAGGTCAAGGCCGTCGCGATCTGCTCGCGGTACAAGGTGGGAATGCCGCTTGCGACCTCGAAGTGATGATCGTTGTGCGCCTCACATGCTGCTGCACTCTGCGACCACCAGTTCTGCTTTGCGTTCAAGGACGTGCTGAGCGTCGCAGCCGGGAAGCTTGCAGCCGCTGCGGACGCGGACAGCGCCAACAATATCCTGCGCGAGCTCTTCGAGGTGGTGAATGCGGTAGACACGCGCGGCGTCCGCGCGCTCTCGGACATGGAACGCCGACTGCTCAAGCGCACGGTGAGTAGCGGTAGTAGTAATGGCCGCCGCGGTCAAAGCGCCGACCAGGACGCGCTCTACTTCCGCACCCACGCAACGTGGGGTGCCCAGCGCATCCCGTTGCAGTTCAAGCTTTGCAGTACGGGTGACCAGTACGACGACGGGCTGCTGCGCTCGCTACTGCTCACGTTCGGTGAGCAGACCATGCTGCTTTACAACGCCGTGCTCACGGGTGCGCGCGTACTCGTGCTCGGCTACAACCAGCCGGCGAGCGACGTGTGTCACTGCGTGCTCGCGCTGAGCGCGCTCGTGTGCCCGCCGCTCTTCGGGCTCGCCCAGCGCCAATTCCCGTACGCAAACCTGACGGATCTGAGTTTCCTCTCGACCCCGGGCTTCATCGCGGGCGTGACGAACCCGATGTTTAAGAGCAAACGCGAGTGGTGGGACGTGCTCTGCGACCTCTCGAGCGGCGAGGTCCTGCTGGCCGCGCCCGCAGAGAAGGATGAGTGCGAGGCCGCCGACCGCACTTTCATACTGGAGGTGCTCGACGGTATCAATGCTGGCTACGACGAAGAGTGGGTCCGGTGTATGTTCGAGGAGTATACGCGCACAGTACGAGCAGCGCAGCACATGCACCGGCAGCAACACTATCTCTTCGGTCGGATGCTCACGTGAACGTGGTTGTCTGTTTGCTTAGAACGTGGTCGACATCGCGCTGGGCGAAGCCAACTTCGCCGACATGGACACGCAGGTGAAACGCATCGCGGCGAACAACAAGCGGATCACCAAGTGGGCGCGCACGGACAACTACAAGCTCCTCATGGATGCGCGCAAGCGCCCGCTGTTCGCGTCGCCGGCGTTTAACATATCCTTCCATCTCCCCATTCTCGCTGTTCTGAGCCGCAAGGTGTCTCTGAACTTGCTCGCTTGCCTGGGATTTCCTTGACTGCTCTTGTGACACGTCGAGAAGACAGGAATCGACCTGAAGAAGCACATCCGGAGTCTGCAGGGAGACGCGGTCGTGCTGGATGATGGCCACGTGGAGAGAGTGTTCCAGGACTTCGTGTCACTACTGCACACGGAGGAGGAGTTGCAGGAATTCCTGAGCTACCTGCCACTGCTGCGCGGCGGGCTTCACGCGGTTGCCCAGGGCATCTTCCATCCGTCGATCAGCGTCAAGTACAACGCGGTGCTCCTGCTCCAGCGCCTCGAGAGCTTCCCGTCGACAGCGGCGAGTCTGCGTACACTCAACGCATTCGTGCTCATGAGCTACCAGCGGATCCACAGCATCGTGCAGCCCGAGGTGAGAGACTGAAGTGGGTGGCGGTGCGTGGGTAGTGAGTGCGTCCATCTACGATAGCAGGGCGGAGGAAGTGACGACAACACACTCGTGTGAGGTTCCAGTCTTCCTTCTTACAAGGACACTCAGCCCTCCTCCTCCGGCGCTTCCCACTGGCAAGCGCCAGTGACGACGTTCCGGTAGAAGCGCTGGGCACTGGGGATCCGCGCTGCCGAGTCCTCCATGATCGCCCAATGGGACCCCACTCGCTCCACCTCCTGCATCAGCCAGCCATGCATCCATCAGACAATCAGCGCAGATCTTGTCGCTTCTTCAATGCTACGCCAATCCGCACCTCTGCCCGCCAGCGCGCGATCTTGCTCGGACCCGCCGAGTGGTAGATGCCTTCAGGAGTGCGCTCGCGCTCCAGTCGCCGATAGTTCTTGATCACCAGCTCGTTCGATGGAGCCGCGCTGATTGCTCGTCGATAGAGTAGCTCTGCCTGGAGGAAGAGCAGCGATGCGAACGTGAGAGTGCTGCTTTCACATCTGCCTGGAGAGCGCTTTAGATCTGGTCACCTTGTCGAGTTCGCGGTAGATGTACTGCTGGAACACGGCGTAGCTCCCGATCGCCTACGACGCGGCCTAAGGTTGAGTATGAGCGTACATATCGCTATCTACACTGCAATGACGTACATTCGCGTTCGTCGGGTCAAGATACAGCTTCCAGCACACGCAGTTCTCCTCGATGCTTTTCATCCTTTCGCTCAGATCCACGCCAGCGAGTTCTTGCGACAGTGTTTGCGCTCGAGTGAGCAACTCTAGCGCTCGTGGCCATGTCTTTTTCGTCGGGTAGCGACAGGAGTAGATGAGCAACAGTGCGAGTCCGGCAAGCATCTCCACGTCCTCGGGTTGAACCTGGTTGCACCAGCAGCAGGTGAATGTGAGAGCCAAGGACATAGCTAAGATAGTTGACGTCCGACAGGACGTATCAGAGCAGGGGATCGATAACACCAGGTCGAACCTTTAACACTGCTTCATACACCGACAGTGCGTCGTTGAACTGGAAGGGCAAGAACGGCACAGCGTTTGTCGTCAGCGAGTTTCACAAAGATCGGTGCGCCGATATGCATCACTCTTATACCTCGTGCTGGATAGTGTGAAGATAGAGCGCATGCCGTCTCCAAGGATCGACGCCTGCTAGTGGCAGCTCCGTCAGAACTGGCGGCTCTGCGTGCTCTTGGCTGTGGTACTGCAGAGCGCGTGCAAGCTGCGGTAGCCCCCACTGGCTGATCCCAATCCACATCTTCGCTCGATACCAGCTCTGGATTCGACTCGCAGCCTTCTGCTCGTTAAACTGGCTAAACTGTCCTCGGTACGGATTGAAGAACGCCTTCATCGGGTCGACGATCGCAGACTCCAGAACTGGCTGCCACTCGTCCACTGGTGGAGGAACATCGCAATTAAGGAGACTACGGGGCTTCTCTCTGTAGTATGGTGCTGCGCCATCCGCTCTGCTGTCGGACTCATGGAATCGGTTGACGTACACGAAGCTCCCGGTCTCAACGTCGCGCTGCTTCCTGTACGTCGCCTGTGGATAACAGTTGCGATCAGCGAGTCTTGTTATCAGTGTTCACAGCATCTCGAACTCAACGCAATGCTTACCAGAGCGAGGCGAAGACGATACTTGCGTGCCAACATTCGCCGCACACGCGTCTGAATGAATATGGCGTACGCTACTTCTCGCGCGCGTCGCTCCTTGAGTTGGAGTATATCCTTCTCGATTCGTTCACGTGCCTTCTCCGCGACTACTTCGGCCATGTTCTCGTACTCTGGAATCTGTAATCCGAAGCGCAACAGGTAGCTCACAAGTGCACGTATTGCTGCAAGTGTGGTACGTGGAGACTTGTCTTTGAAGATCTCGACTAGGACAAAAAGAGCTTGCCGGTCCTCTACAGATGATGGCGTCTCGACGATGCTGTCGCGATCGGAACAAAGCGTCATACCACGAAAGCGCATGAACTGGAGGACTCGGTGAAAGAAGCTTGAGGATAAGTCCCATCGCTGCAGCGACGCTCTGTCTGGAGAGTACACAAGCACCTTGAACACGTTCATGTTCTGCAGCACTCGGACGATGAAGAGAAAATTGTCATAGTCATGAACTTGATGATCGCCTCCACCAAACTCGACCGCAATCGCATCAATCGGCGGCAACTGATGTGGCGATGACCGAACTGCACCGCTGAACACCAACTACAGAGCAAGTCGCGCACTTTGTCAGTTGATTGTATATCAGCCACACAATATGTTCAAGCACGTGAAGACATCTAAGCTACCTTGCCGAGAGAGGTCTGCATCGGGTTTCGGTATCGCTCGACTTGCTGGTGCTGTGACCATGCAGAGCCCTTCAGCAGCCTCAACCGCTTCACGATCGCGTCCAACAAGTCATTGCATCGAACTTTCGACCCTCGAGGTCCGTTCGTGAATTTCATCGTCCTGTTTCCTACGATCGCTGCTCCACTTTGACTCTGGCCGTCACCTTCTTTGTTAGCGTCCATACTCCCAGTAACTGTCGTCGATATGATAGCGGTGTTGTACCCTTGGCGTGAGATAAGCTGCTTCTCTTCTCGGATGAACTGCTCCACCAAGTCCACCGGCACCCGCACAAGACGCCACCAGCACGACATCGGCTCGGTGATTTCGAGTTCGTAGTACTTGTTGTCATCATAAGTATCGATCGGTAGTGACGAGTCCACACTGAGACTGCTCACGTTTGCAATATCTTTGCTTGCGTTGTAGTCCGCATGGTACAGAGAGAACTGGTAGCTTCGAGCCTCGAGATGATGCACCGCAGCACAGATCAACCGTTTGCGCTTCGCCCACACGCGCTCTCGGCGCGCGATCCAGCGCGCATTGATCTTCTTCCACTCTTGCAAAACTCGCAATCGCCGCCGCATCCACTTGACGATACGAATGCGCATCGCCTCAACAAAGGCTGCGCGCTCCTGTCTTAATCGTCGCAGCTCACGCCGAGCTCTGACGCGGCGTTGCACTTGGATCGTGGAGTGCTTGAGTCGCTGAAATGGTTGGTATGCTCGCCGTCGTCTCTCCGCACTTTGGATTTTCGCTGCAGCCTTCCGCTCGGCCTTCATATGCGCGAGCGCTCTCATATGTATGCAGCGAATCAAATACCGCTTCCATAGCGATTGAATGCGCGTTGCAGCGCCGTACTCTCGAGCACATCGCGTCAGCAGCACAATCTTGCACTCTAGTCGCCACGACTCGATGAGTTCGTGCCATATAGAGACCATGCTCGGTGTCATGACCATCTGCTCAAAGAAGAGACGAGAGAGCTTCGACATCTCCATCTCTCTAACTGCACCTACGCCGGTACCATTGTGATGTTGGCGATAATGGCGCCGGCCAACATCGCTACCACGTTTGCTTGGAGACTCCGGGTACACCATGCTTGCAACTCGCTCAAGCGCCGCGACGAAGCCGTCGTAATCCATCTCATAGTGCGACCCAGAAGCCATGTGACTAGCGAACAGGAATGCCGCATCGCCAATACTCAGAACTTGCGGCTGCAAACCAATCTCGCGCAACAGCTTGCTGAACTTGACGCTGTCAATCGAGATCGATGGTGGGTGCGAGTGACACATGGCGTCGTACTTCTTGCGAAGAACAGTCTCGCGGACTGGTGTCCGATCCAGGAACGGTCGCCAGTCGACGTCTTTGCTCCAGAACCCGTGCTCAATCATTCGTTCGACGCGCTTACAGCAAATCGGTACCCGAAAGAACGTGAATTGCGCACCTGCTTCCCTGTCGTTTTCGAAGTCAAGTATGGGGTGGATCACTCTGCGCTGAACGTCCCGGAGCCACTTATCAGGAACAGACTCGTTCCAAGTCTGATGCTGAGACTTGTTCGTCGTCCGCGCATCGATGACTTGCCATACATACGCGTTCCTCAAGAGTAGCAGTGCTTCCGCTGGGCAACTCTCGTCGCGCTCAAACGCGATCTCGAAGCTAGGTGACTGCAACTCTGACGTGGTTGAGTCCCGCTCTGAAGTGGAGATTGCACTTACGCTCTGGAGGTGAATCACAAAGTCGTCGTCGTACAGCACGAGTCTTGATCTTGTTCGCTTAGAGGCAGACAAAGAACAAAGGTCGGACAGAACACGCGATAGCTCAGGGACGAACGGCGTGGTGAGAATCGCAGTGGACGCAGTCTTCACATCTGCAGTGGCGTAGAGCGGCTTCAGGTACTCGTGATCAGGTCTGAACCGCTGTCCAAGTCGGTCAAGCCAAGCACAATGTCAGTCAAGCCAAACACACTTGGCGCATGGTTCATGGCATGCGACGCACTTGCACCCACTCTGCTCGGCAGCAAGCGCGGCTGGTTCGACTGGAGAAGCTGGAGGCGGTGGTTCTCTGCCTCGATCTGGAATTCGGCGATTCGCTGGGCTTCGCTCTTGTAAAGTTTCCTGACTCTTTTCCTATGGTGCTGCTCAACGTGTGCCGGGAAGTGCTCCTCGAGCACCATCGTCGAGTCTTGCAGCTGCTGGAAATGCGCGAATGCGCGCCAATTGACGAAGAACTCGGCGACCACAGCGCTCGTCGCTGACGGGTCCACATCCGCGACATCCTGCTGCATCTCGAAGTAGCTCACTGCAGTCTCCATTTCTATCGGTTCCGCCGGTGCAGGCTTTTCCGCAAGTTCTGGATGAAGAAGCAAATGATTCGGGGGTCCAGCATTACGCAGCAATATCGAGATGCTATAATGCAGTTGGTGTAGATGAGGAGGACACACACGAAAGGCGGATGCTTGCACTTGCCCGCTGGAGGAGAAGCTCGGAGAGACTGGAGCTTCGCACACCAACGCGACTGGCATTAGAACGACGACACTCAAGCTTGCCTCCATCAGCTTCGGTATCAAGCTATCGCGGTGCAGAAACTGGAACGAGCTGAGTGTCGGGAGGTTGGCACTCCGCATTCGCTTAACATCCACCGTACGCTGGATCACAGTGCGCAGATCTGCGATCGTTTGGCTTGAATGTATCGTTGCACTGCCGATTCCAGAGAGTATGAGGCGGCCACGCGAATTGCGGTACTGTCGGTGCGGTGTTCTCGAGTCCACAAAGACTTGGATGACCGCAAACTTGAGCAATATCGGAACTTCGAGCAGTGTAGAAGCGATGTTGAGTGTGGGCGAGCTTGTTGTGTTCCATTTCTCGAATGCTCGACCGAGCAACGCGAGCTGAAATAGTGTCGTGGTCAACGCGAGTGGCGAGAGTCGCTCATAGAGTCGCTCATGGCAGACAACGCGTGCGAGGTGAGGGGGTAGCCGCCGGGGAGGGTTCCAGAATCCGTCCGGCGCCGCACTCGTCTTTGCTTCCGGCGACTCGGGCAGTGTTCGACTACCAGAAGTGGCTTCAAGTCGCCGCACCACTTCTGTTGCCTTCCGCCTCGTTTCGATTCGTAGCACAGCGCAAGTCACGGACTCTAATGTGTATAGTTCCTTCTGTGGCTGCGGGATCTGCTGAAGGATGGGCGTGCTGTGCGGCGTGCCGCTGTCTCCCACGCTGGCTTGGAAGAGGAAAAAGCGTCCGCCGATCTTGACTCCCGCTCGGACACTTATGCTCTTAGGCGCATTGCGAGCTCTGGTGTCGTGCTTGGCGAAGTGCTCCGTCGCTTGTATCTGTGTGTGCAAGGTGGCTCTGGGAAGGCGAGGCAGCTTCATTGGACTGCCTCGTATTGCTTGGTCATCGTTCTCATCGCTGTCGATTTGATCTTCAGCGCTATCGTTCTCCTCCCCATCCAGCTCGCCACCGTCGTATCTGGCACCGCAAGTCGCTGTAGCCACAGCATCCCCACCACTACTAGCTCTACTCCGCTTCTCACTATGATAGAGGCAGCTGAAGACCCACGCAGCAAGATGTGCACCGGTCGAACTCTCACGCGCGATCGGCCCCAGCAGTCCACTCGCCCCGCCGCCGCCACCACAACCTCCGCCTTCTACCATAAGTGGTGCGAGCGCACGGTACACGAAGCGCCGCTGCGCTCGTGAGATGCGCTCTGCACGATGCCTACGCTGCATCCTATCACTCGCGCCAATCCGCAGCGCGCGTAGCCGCGCGTGCATCCGCTCTAGCATGCGCGGCGCGTCAGCGAGCAGCTCGAGACGTAGCAGCGGCCACGGCGGCGCTGTGAGCACCACTGGCTCGCACGAGGGCTCCAACAGGAGGCAGCGAGTGCTCGCGAGCAGCGCGCTGACGAATGGCAACGGTGCCGCCTCCGCTGGAGTCGATGCCAGCGCACGCAGGTCCGTTGCGCGCAGCTGCTGGGCATCGGCACGCAGCGCACGCGCGTCTTCGCGCGAGAGCGCAGCCACGCGCTGGCGTAGGCATTCCGACGATCTGGCCCTAGAGGTCATTGTGCCTGACACCGAGCAGCATGCTAAGTGTTATGTGAAAAGCATTCAGGCCTTGAGTCGTGGCGAACGTATAAATTAGCTCGATTGAAAGTTACGTGTAACCATAAAGGCTTGGCTCCACTATATATTCTCGGTAAGGACATGGCTACACTGGGGAATGCACTGAGTGTACTGCCTACGTGCGGCGGACAGGTGGAAGCGCGTGTGCTCGCCTACCTCCTCCTCCTCTCACAGCTACCTAGTTCATCGCCGTGTTCACGAAGAGCTTGTCGTCGTCGATTGCGATGCCGACCTTCGAGCTTGTGGTCATGAGGCGCGAGCCATCCACCGAGTACACGTACTCGCCAGTGACGTCTCCGGTCGAAGTGTTTGCGCGCTCGACGGCGCCCGTGGTGGTTGCGTAGTACACCTCGCCGGCCGTGAGCTTCGACGAAACTTCGGCCTTGCCGCTGATCGCCACGGTCGCCTTCTTTTTGCCGTTGTACTTGCGCAGGATGCCCACCGGCGCGCCAAAGTCCTCGACCACGCTGAAACGCTGGTGAGCAGCCGTGCCGCGCTTACCGAGGTACGCGGCCACAACACCGTCGCTCGACACTGCGATGACCTCCTGCGTCACGGCTCGGTCGACTGCGTTCGTGCCAGCTACATGGATGAGGCTAAAATCAGACTTGGCGACCGGCATGACCGGTGTCACATCCTTGAACGCGAGCGTCTCGTCCGAGAAGTGCAGCACCTTGACGCTGAGCTTGCCGTTCTGAGCCGGGTTGAGGAAGCTTACGGCGACGCGATTGCCACGCAGCTTGGCGAGACTTGGTTTGGGTGAGAAGCCGTACGACCCCGACCCGAACTCGAAGACACCGCTCACCTCCGAAAACACGTGGCTCGCACGGAAGCTCAGTGACTTGTCGAAGCTTGACACGGCCACGGTCGCGATCGTCAGCGCATTGTTGTCGGCACCGTTGTAGAACGCAATCGCCATGACCGAGTCTGTGAGCATGATCGCGTCGACGAGGTACTTGGGCATGAACTTGGTCTGGCACACGCCGGTCGAGAATGCCGCAATGGTCTTTGCAGAACTCGAGTACGTCGACGAGGTGACACACAGTCCGCTGAGCTGACTCGTGAGCGTCGGATCCATGGTAGACTGGAAGTATGGGATGACGAACATGCCTTCCATGCCGACTGCCACCGGCTTGCCGAACTCGGACTTGAAGTTCGCGGAGTTGTCGATAGCAAAGTTCGGCGTGTCTGCCGAGAACGTGATCGCCTTCGTCACCGGGTCCACAGTGCCGACTTTCACGCGCTGTCCGTACGGAGTCGTGGCATCGTACCTTTCGTAGTAAGCAAGCACGAATGCGTTTGCGCCTGGTAGCGCGGCAATGAAATTCGTCGGCGAGTACTCCGTGGTCCTCTCACGCTTCGCCACCACCATTGTGGCGGTCGTTCCCGAGATCTCCACTGGTGTGACGTGGGTCGGGAAGCCTGGCAACGAGAACGGCGCCATGCTCAAGACAACAGCGAGCGTATCCGAGAGTGTCGCAAGTCCGCGGATGTACTCGCCCGAGATGATGTTGCCCGAGAGTACAGAGGCGGCCGTGACTGTCTTTAAGGGCTCCTTCGTGCCGACTGTGAACGTCGTGAGCACACCTTCAATCGTTGTGCCGACCATGCGTGTGTAGCTCATGAGGTTCGTCGTGTAAAAAGACTTGGTGGTGCCGAGAGGCGCGAAGTTGATGTACTCATAGTAGTCGCCGTCGCTCAGCTTCATTGTGTCCAGGTACGCGGTTGTGCCGGCGCCGTTGCGTAGCGCGGAACTTGACGAGAGGCTCACTGCGTTTCCTTCATCCGGAGACGTGCCGTCAGTCGCCGCGAAGGTCTCGAACGTGAAGCGCGTTGTCGGGCTCGGGCGGTTCACGAAGTGAAGCACGTAGAGCGCAATGACGTTGCAGACAACGAAGAGGACAAAGAGCGCCTGGAGGATGTAGAGCTTCATGTTGTATCTTTCGCGTCCCGCCGCCGACAGTGAGTATGCGGTATTGGCTCCCGATCCACTGTTTATCGCGCCGCCGCCGCTCTGGTCGACCTTGACCTGGGTGGGATCGGCGTCTGCCTTCTGGGGGTCCATCAAGCTGCTGCAGAAACTGTCGGATGCTGTGAAGTCGGCTGAGTGCTTCTCGTCGACTTGTTTCTTGGGGGAGGATGGAGAAGTGAGTTACGCGCACTACCGAGCGCGAGAAGCTGGTGGTGGCATTGTGTGTTAGCTGCCAGGTGCTGTTACATCGTTGCTACTACTGCTGCTGCTGCTGCTGCTAGTGGTTGTGGTGTTACATGTTGCGGTGACTATTTGGCTGTTTTCTGGGCGGTTGCACAAATGGTCAAGATACAAATGGTGTGGTTTACCTGAACACGCCGTTTCGATTTCTGAAACGGCGTGTTCAGGTAAGCCACACCATTACACAGCGAACCAACCCAGCGTTCAGTGTACTCGCTTTCGCTTTCGAGTGTCCTCGTGTGTGTGTGTGTGTATGCCGAGCGACAGCACCTTTCACCTTCCTCCTCCTCCTCCTCGGGTGCTGCTGCACTTCTTCTTGACAGGACGTCTCGTGAGTCAGGATCGTCGGTCTCGGTCTCGAGTATTGCTGTGTGTTGGGTGGCGAGAACAGCACCACCATGGATGGATTTTAGCGGCGGTGCTGCTGTTGTTGCTACTGCTGCTGTGAAGCAAGCCCTTTTACGCGCACCGCATGCACATATACTCACGCTCGGAGAGGTTGTCGTCGTTCTTCTACTGCTGCTGCGACTCGACTACTGGCCGGATCGCCAGAAGAGTCCAGAACTTCCAACAAGCAAAGACAAGCGCGTACGTGGTTCTGGTGCGTGGAAAGAGGGTCGCCGATAGTGCAGATCGTCAGCAACCAAGAAAACACTCGTGGTGTGCCGGCACTGGTTCGCCATCGCATACCTTTGTCCGGAGCGCTTCGAGCTCCTGTTGGCAAGCTCCATGCATTGCCATCGATCGCACCAAGCGTCATCGAGTCATCAAACCAACCGATTACGTGTGTGCCACATTGAGGCACATACACCCCTCCCAAGGCGCACTAATGCAGCTGCTTGCATTCTCCACCAATCATCTCGGCCCCAGCGACGCGCCTCGTCTGAGTTTTCTGGCTCCACATGATAACTGATCACACAGCGCAGATGTGGCGTGCCAGAGAGTGGGCTGCGCCTCTCTCTCTGCGCTGCACACGCACTAATGCAACAAGCGCAAGCAAGCTCGCCGCAGCCACTCGACGGAAGGACGGCGCTCTTCGGGTCATTCCGCAATCCGCCGGCTCGAGCTCAAGCGCCTCCAGACTGCTAGCAGCTTTCCAGATCCAGAGTTCCGGCACCAGCTTTCTTCCTTCGCTACGATGAAGGGCGACATCGAGAACCTCACGCCGCGCGACGACGGCGCCGACTACACGGGCGGTGCGGCCGGCGCGGCCGGTCGCAACGGCGCTAAGCGCGCGCGCGCGCTCCATATCGGCGCGCTTGTCTTCTTCCTCGTCAACATCATCGTGCTCTACGTGCTGCACTTCGCCGACCGCGGTGACAAGGTCAGCACTGAGGCCGGCAGCGCGATCGCAGGCCAGTTCTCCACGTCGGCGCTCACAGCGGCCATCGCCGGTTCGTCCGCTGCTGGTGCGAGCGAGAGCGTCAGCACGGGCCACGCCGTGAGCTTCACGTCGGCGGGCAAGCTCACCAAGGGCGCGGGCACGACCGCGTACCTCGCGGCCACGGGCCTCCCCGCCGGCCAGAAGAACTTCACGTACGTGCACTTCGCCAAGATCGGCACGTCCAAGAAGGCATACGACACGAACATCATGTCGTACGTGCAGGGCTCGGACTTCAAGAGCGCCATCACGACGGTCAGCAAGGTCGCGGGTAAGAAGGAGCTCTCGATCGCGGCGCCCAGCGACAAGAACCTCGTCCCCGCGACCGTCAAGGGCCTCGCGACGCTCTCGGACTCGGCCGCGATTGCGGTCGCGACCACGACGGCGGCTGATGGCATGTCGTACCTCGTGGATGTGTACCCGATCAAGATCGCGAGTGACAAGGTGGAGGTTGGTGAGAAGACCTTCGCGGTCAACAACTCGGCGACGAACTTCGTCGCGCGCGTGTCGGATTCGACGTTCGCGCTCGCGTTCTACGAGCCGTACTCGGACGAAGAGTACTTCCAGCGCTTCAAGGTTGGCAACCTCGTGGACGGCAAGGTCACGTTCTCGGACAGCCTCGTGTTCGGCAAGGGAAACGCCGCGACGTCGACGACGTTCGGTCGCCCGCAGGCGGTGTTCAACACGAGCGACCGCTTCACGATCCCGTGGTACGTCGACTCATACAGTGCGACGAAGAACAACCGCACGATCGCGGGTGCGCCGGGCCTGTGCCTGACGACTGCCAAGTTCGCCCCGGGCAACCTCACGAGCCTCGGCGACGTCTGCAACTCCAAGGTGCAGCCGGCGTACTTTGTCGAGTCGACGCAGCTCTCGGACACTGTGCTGGCGCTCATCTTCTTCGACCGCGCCAACAACTTCGCGCTCACGGTCACGACGGTCGAGTTCTCGGCGCTCACGGGCTCGCCGACGTTCCGCTCGTCGTTCGTGATTGAGGAGGCCGCGGGTGCGTACGACTTCGGGTCCGCGGCCGGCTTCTCGCCGCAGCCGATGATCCAGACGCTGAGCGACAGCCGCCTGGCGGTGAGCTTCTTCAACCCGTCGAACGTCGGCCGTCCGAGCGTTAAGGTGCTCAAGTTCTCGAGCGACCTGTTGATCACGGACGCGTCGCCGGTGCTGCCGATCTCGAACCTGGACTTCTCGTTCGAGTCGGCGAACCCGAAGGCCTACGGCAGCATTGTGCTGGACATGGTCCCGCTCGAGTCGGGCTTCGTGGTCGGCTACGCCGGTCTGTGGGCGAACACCCAGTTCCAGCGCGTGGTGCTCGTCGAGTCGTTTGGCAAGCCGGTGGGCGTCGTCTCGGACGTTGACGGCTCGGACGTCTCGGTGGCCACGTCGGGTACCGTCAAGGTCTCGTCGAGCCTCACGAGCGGCAACACGTACTACGCCGCGACGGACGGCACGCTGTACACGCCGTCGACCAGCACGCGCGACGAGTACGTGCTCGCGGAGGACAACAACGTCGTGATCTCCAAGGACGCGCTTGTGGGTGTCGCCGTGAGCAGCAACCAGCTCTTCGTGACCGCGCAGCTCAACTAGGCGTGCCAGCGCCATTAGCCACTTCGCTTTATGAAGCTCTCGCGCCGACTCAAAGGACGAGTCAGCTGTGCGTATCGCGTGCTGCTGCGTAGTCAGTCGTAAGCAGTAGCAAGCAGGAGTCGAAGTATACGAGAATCGAACTGTAGTCAGTATCTCGTTTGCCATCCGATGTCAGCGTCCGCATCACCGTAGCGCTCGTCAGCGTGACGAACGATATCTGATATGAAGAGGTATCTTTTGCATGACTGGAGTGGGAGCAAGGTGCGGCACCACTGTTGGAGGGAAAAGATCGGACACGCGGCGAGCACGTTCCTCTCGGATCTGCCATTCGCCAGGAGATCCGAGGTCTTCCCGGACAGAAAACAAGCGAGCATGAGACGATCGGAGCAGCGCTGTCCACCCGACAATAATGATCGATCACGTCGGCAGATTGCATGGCACGTCACTGTCACTGATAAATACTCGTACGTCTACTACGTCTCTCGACTCTCACGCTTCTTGTGTCAGTAGGCTGCTTAACGCCTTGAGAGCTCTCCCATCGTTGGTGTGACTAACTACCTACACGTATTCTCTCGAGAAGAGTGCGCGTTCGGTTGCTTGCTCAACCGAACGAGTTCTCGAACTCGTTCAGCAGGCTGCGCTGCTTGGACTTCTTCTTGACGACCTGACCCGTACCGGCGGCCACAAAGTTCTTGCACCGGAGTGAGCGCAGCGGCACGTCCACGGTGCAGCAGCCCTGCGCGCTGTTGAGCTCACACAGCATCTGATAAATATACTCCTCCTGCGCGCGCGAGGCGCGGCCAACGAGCTGCGCGCTCTGCGCGTACAGGAAGACGGGTGCGGCGGTCGCGTCGAGCTCAACGCGACCACCACTGTCGCACCGCGCGTGGAAGCGCAGCACGAGCTCGAACGGCGTCGCGCGTGTCGTGCGGAGCTTCGTCATCGTCGTCGCGGTCGGCGCCGCCATGAAGAAGCCCAGCAGGAGTCCGTCGCGCTGCATCACGAACAAGTGACGGCACTCGAAGACGTCGAGTAGGTCGCGCGCACGCTGCGCAGCGCCGCGGCCACCGGCCACGAGTGTCGGCAGCCACTGAAGGAAGAGCGAGCGATTCCAGAGCTCGATCTGCACGTCGACGACGCGGCCGAAGACGAGCGTCATACGGGAGAACCCCGGCGGTGGCCCCGGGTGCTGCGCGTCGCAGCATGTCGCAGCCGCCGCTTCGCTCTTGGCAGCCACCAAGTGCAGCCCGGCGGTGTCGACGTCTGCATGGCGACGCGCACTTGACGCGCTCGGCGGCATGCACGCCAGGTGCTGCAGCGCGTAGAGCTCAGCGCGCGCGGAGCACGCGGCAGCGAGCGCCGCGAGCTTCTGCAGCGCGGTCTGCGCGAGCTGGCGGCGCGGCCGCGAGTCGTAGAAGAGGAAGAGCAGCGGCCCGAGGTGGAAGCCGAGCGCGAGCGCCGCGTTCGCCAAATACCAGAGCACGAGCAGCAGCGAGAACGCAAAGTACGCCGAGCCGTGGAACGTGTAGTCGATCTAACGAGCGTATCTTCCTGTCAGCACCGTTGGCATTCGAGTCCCCCTTTAGCGAACTACGAACGCACCAGCGTGATCTTGAGCGAGCAGTAAAGCGCGCCGATAAGCAGGCGCGCAGCGGGTGAGAGCCACGCGAGTCGACGGCCGCGCAGGCAGTGCTGCGTGATGCGGTAGCCCACGAAGGTCGAGAGCGTCTCGGCCGCGAGGAAGTAGAGCGAGAAGAGCTGCAGGTCGCCTGCGAGCGCCGCCGGACCGAGCGCGGCGGCCGACGGCGGCCCGTAGGCTGCAGCGGCAGATGGGGAGAGTGCGGTGGGCCTCTCGGGCGGCAAGAGGAATGCCGGCCCGCGCCGATAGAGCGGCTGCATGGTGTGGTGACGGGCGGGATGTGGGTGCGAGGTAGCAAATTGGCAACTAAACCAACTGTGTGTTGTGACGTCTCGAGCTCATTCTTCTACTCCAGCACTGTGTTGTGACTAGCTGAGCCCATTCAAGAAGAAAAAGCTGTTTTTTCTGTCCCTGTTAAAGTAATCATCCTTCTGTCGTAAATAAATCTTTTTTTGACAGGTTCGACTTCTGTTATGGTACTGGAAAACCATGCGTAGCCATTTGGCTCAGAAGTGCTGTTTACAGACTACGCATGGTTTTCCTGTAATATATAGAATTATATATGGATGTTGAAATTTACATTGCACAATTAACATGCATAGGGATTAAAAAACTACCCCATCCAAAAAAACCGTTTTTTAGATCAAGAATGCAAGGATTTACGATAGAAAACCATGTTTTCTGGAGAAAATCTTTGTCGTTAGTGTCACAACCCAGTGTGGAATGTCGCAGAGCTTTTGTTGATGTGTGCCATACACATGGATTTGTAAGCCTAATGTGAACCACCTCATTGGGGTTTTCGATGAATGCATTCGCACATGGTCTCCACCGATAGCGAAGCCGCAGTAGATGCACGTCTGCGCGGACGCTAAAGCGATCGGTTTGCTGCTGCCAGCGCAAGAAGACGCGTCTTTGTGACCGACACTGCCAGGATATCGACCCGCTGATCGACGGGCCCCATCTTGACGGTGTCTGCATAAAGCTTCGTTCGCAGGAGCAGCATGAATGGCCGCAACATGACATTCTCGAATACGTTCAGACGACCGAAACCACGGTGAATACAGACCATCGATGTGTACGAGTGCCATCGGCCATCAGCGTTCGGTTAGTTTGGGTCGAGAATCGCACCACGACCCCCGGTCTCGGAGCTGCAGCACTTGAAGTCGTCACGCAGGCGACAAAAGCGCAATCAAGACCCGATGTGCATGTAGCACACGAAGAAAATTCCATTGCCTTGAAGCGAACCGCAAAGTGCACGTCGACGAGCGTAATGCTGAACTGCGAGACCCACATGAGACTTTCGACAAAGTAGCAGATGATCGCGACGGCCTTAAAAGTTTTCGAGTTCCGGCAGCGGCGAAGACTCCGACAGTCTTCTTCATAAAGCGCGGTGCCATTCCTGCCAGAAGTTCACGCCGATGATCAGTTCATCCTTGTCGTCGCCGTTGTTCCTCACACGTGGCGCATCCTTCTCTCTTCCCGCTCCGTGTCTCCAGGTCCCTGTCCGCCCACCCGCAACATTGAACGCTACGAAGGCCAAGTTGCTCGAGTGGTGCAAGAAGGTCCTCACCAAACGGCAGCTTTCAGTATCAATCGAACAGCTCGCGCAGCAGAATGCAGTATTCGTCCTTTACATGTCGAGCGAGCAGTGGCGCATTCGCACCATTGACACGCACGTAATGGGCGCCACCTCCTACTACGAGTGTACCGAGTCCTGGATCTGCGTTATGCCGGTCGTCGCCGGGCTCGACAACGCGGGTAACCCTGCCATGTGCGTCACTACCGACTGTCGGTTTTCTGCTGCTGACGAGCGAAGCTAACGAACTGTGTAGTACGTGCTAGGCGTCCGCGAAGCGGTGCACTGCCTTGGATTGCGACTCGTTGACTGCGGCTGTGGCACTCGGATCCGTCGATGCACATCGTGATCGTTGCACTGTCGCCCTCGGACGCGATTGTGAAGATCTGCGGGTATCTCGAGCACATCGAGGACACCAGAGAGCTGCATGCACAAGCTCGAGGCGCTGCACAAGGTCAGTACCTAACTAGTTGGGGTGGTTGTTGATAATGCTGACTAGCAAACTCACCATTTATTGGATGCGCGTAGAACCACAGGAACAAACGAGACTCTGACTGTCTTGAGATTCCGGTGCATTTGCTCGAGCTCGTGTATGCGAGGAGCGATGCGTTCCTTTCGAACTGGGTACGTTGCGTAGAGTGGCTCTTATTGTTGTGATGCTACACGCTGATACGAGAGCTTTACCAGCACAGCTACCCGCTCTTCATCGATACGTTCCACAGCAGGTGCAAAAAGGGCGGCATGTTTTCGGACCAAATCGACATGATCAAGGTGCACGTGCCCGCGCCCCCGCCGGAGACGGTGCACTGCCGCTGTGCGAACACGTCGTCTGTGTCGAGCGCGATCAGCACGCTCACAGAATTTTCAAACGAAAATGTGCCACGTCGCGGCAAACGTTGTCGACATGTTCGAGGACGTGTTGCGCGGGGCGAAAGAACAGACGTCTATTTGCTGCTGCGGTGTGCTCCTCGAACTCGAGCAGCAAGCATAGGAGCTGGCGAAAGGAAGACGTGAAGAGAGAAGAGTGAAAGTAGATATGAAGATGGCACAATGCATTGAGTGTAAGAAGTTCATAGAGTAGCTAACGAAACACAGAGTATCAACACCTCATCTTCTCCTCCTACTCCATTTCATCCTACTCTTACGCGGCTGCCTCCTGATCAGCACGAAGCGCGTTGGCAACATCAGCGCGCGACATGATGTTGTGCGCTGGGATGTATCGGCGCCACAAACTTGAGAAGTTCCTCTGGAACGCAAATAGATTCCTATCGTTTCGATGAAACTCAAGGCTCTCCGCGTTCCAGAAGGTCGCGTTCACTGTCATATTGAATGAACCTGAACGTACACACACGCGCTTAGTACAGATAGCATCAGTACTCAAGGCAGTACACGCACCATTGAACCGCGTCTCCCCATCAACAATACCATACTTAACATGGCAAGTTTCGTTTGGAGGGGAGACACGTACATGAGCTCCACGACCCACAAGCATAGGAATCTTTGAATGCTGACTTGTCGCGTTTAGGCGGTCCGTAACGATGCGAACGCGAACACGGTGTCGAATAGCCAAGGCAAGCTCGTCGGCAATCTTTTCGAGACACAAAGGTTAAAGTCCACACCATCTTAAACCGCATGCCGAGTAAATAATATGAAGAACTGTATACGTACGACTTGGCAGGTTAATGCATACACTGCGATATCAATACGTCGGCGTGCGGCACGCAACAATGCGCATAGCACCTCCCGACTTAGCCCCACGTCTCGAAAGAACAAAGGCTCGGAGACGGGAAGAAAGCGCCGAGCATCTCGAGCCACAGCGCCAATAACATCCACCGACACATTCATGCCGAACTCTGTGGTCGCGCGCGAGGCCAAGCTGACGAGCGTTGCTGTGCCATCTTCTCGTGCCCACTGCAGCACAACGGCACGTTGGGTGGCGGTGAGCATCGACGGACGGCCCGGACGCCGTGACGCGGGCGCACCCTGCGCACGTGTGCGCGCAGAGTACAGCGTGGTCGGAGGAATGTTCATCGCACGCGCAACAGCAGCGATTGTTTCGCCACTTGCCACACGGGCGAGGGCACTTGTGACACCAGCGTTACGGTGCACCATGGGCGCTTGTAGGGTCGGAGGGCAGAATGAGAAGATATGAAAGCATGTGTGTTTTTAAAACCATGACATGACAATTTATATCTCACCTTTGTATAGTATTTGTCTAACTACCAACAATTCACGAGTTCCCTCGTGAATTTCTCAAGTGGTAGGGAAATACAGATCTTGTGCACTGCTGGGTGGGTCACTATTAACAGGTTCTTCCATAATATTGCGCTCTAGCTCAGGATCCTGCTTGCTAGCAAGGTCACGCTGCTCAAGCGCGTGTGTTACCATTATGACCTGTGGTTAAACTAACTAACGGTGCAAATTACAACTCTACTTGGCACTTGGATTTGAGTCCTAGAGCTGTGTTTCGGATGTGGTGACGTGCTAGTCTATCGAAAGCATGTCCGGCGCCATCTTTCACTGCCAAACCTCTCCGTCCTTTGCCCATTCGCCGCTGAGCGCACAAGTGGGCACCGGGCCTGCACAACAGCGGCGCACCAACGGTTCGTACGCCCTTTCTTGAACGCACCATTTGAGTCAGCTTTACTGTCGCTCTAAAACGACCGTCTTCGATGGGTGCCGCGTTTCCAGCCGATGCACAATTTTGTTGTTGTAACAAGGTGCTTGTTACATGGAATAACCGGTGTGCGGTCGGTATACCAACCACTCGCACCGATTTCAGTGTCACTCAGTGGTGTCGCTGTATTGAATGAGTGAACTTGCAGCGTTCTCTCACGACAGCCACTTGTTAGCTGTAAGATGTTTGCGCTCCAGATAAGCCGAATGTAGGTTGCAAACAAAGTCACAGTAGGTTGGGGCTATGTTCTTATGTTCGAACTCGCAAAAATTCGAACTATTTAATCTCACTCTCAGCTTTTCCCTAAACCTAACTCTTTGGGAATTCGATTTTGGGACGGGTACATTCTCGTCCAAAATGTAAACTGTTAGTGAGGTCTCAGAACTTGGCTGTCTCGCGCCTCCTCGCGCTCGCATACGTGGACGTTGTGTAACGGACAGGTCCGTTGCAGGTGTAGCAGGTCGTATAGCCAGGTTCAACCGGAGTCACTCCGTGCTGCGTGAGTGGACACACATCTGCTCGTGCACCAACAGCAGCTTGACAATCAACTCGTTTCCTATGCAGGCAGCATTTCTTCATTGGTACACGGAACGTTTGGGTCCTCGATGTAGCCCAACAGCGTGCTCACGTAAAGCTTTGTATGATGTCGAGCGACGATCTAGAGCGGCGTCACCCCATATTTGTTGAGAGCGTCCACGTCGGTCCCGATAGCTAGCAGCGCGTACATGGCATCGCTGCCATCCGAAAACGCTACTCGCATCCTGGCTGTCTTCATCTGCAATTGCACTATCTCGTCGTCGCTGTCGAACACGTCCAAATCGTTAGGCTTGGTCAAGTCAATTGACTCGGCCGTGACGTTCGAAACCCAACACCATTCATTATCACCATCACTCTCGTCCGATTTGTCCTTTTCCTCTGACCCATCCAGGATATCTTCGTCTTTGGGACTGACCACCGTTTGCGTCGAGTATTTTCAATGGCGGTTTCGTGCCGAAGAGGATGACACCCGGTCGTACTCTTCTTGCTAGCATCGTGCCAGCGTTTACTAGCACCAACACAACGGATGAGTGACTATTAAACGCGATGATGTGCAGCGCAGTCCACTTATCGCGCAAGCACACCGCGTCGACCATCAGACTGTGTGCCACCAGCATCTCCACGATGTCGACGCGTCCCTCCCATGCAGCGAGAATCAACGAGCCGTCTCTGGCCTTCGCTTCCTTTGTCCACTCGACACCTGGGAAGCGTTCCAAGAGCACTACCACCAAGCCGGCGCGACCTAGTCTGCACGCTGCGACCAAAGGTGCTGTTTTGCGCTCTTTCATCGAATCGACTGTCGATCTCACATCATCGCGGTTTGTCGGGACCATGGCCTCTTTTCTTTTCTTTTCTGCCGCTCGTCGTTGGATCACGCGTGAGAGAGCGACTGGGTGCGGTCTGCTGGCCTCTCTTGCTGCCACTTGGGCGTTTGTCTGCCAGGTGAACGAGCAGTGCCAGTCGAGTTGTTGTCTCTCATCGCGCTCTACGTGTGCGGTAGGCAGACTGTTGCACGTTCCGTGTAGTTGTAGACCAGTGGCGATGTGCCATCCTTCAGCTCCAACAAGCGACGCTTAGAAATACATCACACATTTCTATCTACATCTGCAATATCCCCAATCTTTTGACGCTTCAAAGATGCCCTTTTTTGTCAAATCTGTGGTGTTCCTGCATCAGGCGGAGATGGCGTCAACTGATGCCGACGATGGAGATGCCGACCGCAGCCGCCGGTCTGGAGACGGCGTCGACGCCGCTACCACTGCAGCTGATGGAGACGCGCAGGAGCTGGTATCGCTCGAGCTGCGCGGCGTCGGCTCCGCGTCGGCCACCGCGTCGCTCGTGCGCGGCTTCGCGGCGCTGCTCGGCGACACGTTAAAAACGACGTTTTCGCATGCTCAAGGTGACGATGCCGCCGCCGACGACGACGACGCGGTCTCCGCCATCGTGACCAGCAGCTGGCGTCGCAGTAGTAGCAGCAGTGAAAGTAATAGTGAAAGCGACGCAGCTGCACCCACCTCTGCCGCCGGCCGAGTGACCGAAGAGTTGCGCGGCCGCGACGCCATTGTGCGCTGGATGAGGGCGCGGCTGGAGAAGCAGGTGCTCGCGTCGCCGGCTGCATTGACGGCTGCTCCCAGATCACCGCCACTAGAGCCGGAGCCACCGCTGCGCATCTTTGTGAGCGGCGACAGGTCGCAGGTCGGCAAGTCCACCGTGTGTCTCGGGCTCGTGGGCGCACTGCTGCGCCACGGATTCGCACCGGAAGATGTGGCGTACATCAAGCCAGCGACGCAGTGTGAGCAGCCCCAGCTCGTGGCCAAGTTCTGTCGCGCGCGCGGCGTCGCGTGCACACCCATCGGGCCGATCGTGTTCTACGCGGGCTTCACCCGCGAGTTCCTGGCGCGTCGTACCGAGCCGGCCGACGTGCTGCTGGCGCAGGCGCGCGAGGCGGTGGCGGCGCTCGGTCGTGGCAAGAAGGTGGTTGTGGTGGACGGCGTCGGGTACCCTGCCGTGGGTTCGATCTGCGGCGTATCGAACGCCGCGGTGGCGCGCGCCGTGCAGGCACCAGTGGTGCTGGTCGGCAAGCGCGGCGTGGGGGACGCCGTGGACTCATTCAACTTGAACGCGACCTTCTTCGAGCGCGAGCGCGTGAAAGTGCTCGGTGCGATCTTCAACCGCCTGCCGCGCGACGGCTACTACAGCTTGGCGAACTGCCGCGAGAGCGTCACGGCGTACTTTGACCAGTACCAGCCGCACAAGCACGTGTACGGGTTCATCCCGGAGATGGAACAGAATGAAGAGGAGGGCGAAGCCCTGAACGTGATGCCGTGCGATGGCGAAAATGGTAGTGACGATGCAGAGAGAATGACACCAGCGGAAGCCAGGCAGGCGAAGATCGTGATCGACACATTCTACGAGCACGTCAACCTGACGCAGCTGCTCGAGGATGCGAAACGGAACCAGTCGCTGGATGCTATGAGGGAGAGTGACGTTAGACCAGCACCGAGATCAGCAGCTACTGAAGCACCGAAACGTGCAATCTCCGAGACCAGTGGCAGCGTCCCACAGAAGCGATCGCGCGCAGAAATCCAGGCAGCAGCTCGCGCATCCGGCGCAGCAGGCGGCTGAGGCAAGTAGTCGAAGAAGCCCCGCCCGGTATCGATCCCATATAGTCAGACGACACGACCGTGTCTGAAGCTGAGGGAGCTTCTTCGACGAACTAAGAGGAGTACAGCGACTTGTACAGCCAAGCAGGAGAGAGCGAGCGAGAGAGAGCCACTTGCTCCGCCTTCGTGGTATGACGACGCCAGCACAAAGTCCCGAGCGGAGGCGCTGGACGTCCGAAGAACGAAGCAGCGAGTGTGTGGGTCTTCGTTTCGGTGTGCGTAATATATCGCTTTTTTCGTGGTCATTTGTCGGGTCTCCAAAAGATCCTGCAAGCCAAGTGCGGCAGGGCACACGCATCGATGACGACGAGCAAGCTCGTGATCGGCACACTCGCGCTGCTGGCGGCCGCGCTCTCGACGGCGGTGAACGAGACGCGCCTGGTCCGCACGCAGCGCAGCTTCGAGCACGCGCGGCGCGTGGCGGTGGCGCTCGCGCGCCCGGAGCTCGCTGCGCAGCACGACGGCGAGCTCGTGCTGCTCTCGGGGCTCGTCACGAGCAACGCCGTGGTGCTCGACAGCGCCGGCCATGTGCTCGCGCACACCCGCGCGCCGATGGTGCTGGACCCGGCATTCGGCATCGCGGCACGCGGCGTGCGGCTGCTGCGCCATGTGGAGATGCTGCAGTGGGTCGAGACGTCGCACACGAGCACGAGCACAGGAGGCGTCGGAGGCGACGTCGCCGACGTGGACGAGGACCGCGAGCGTGTGTACTTGTACACGCTGCGCTGGATGTCGGAACGCGTCGACAGCTCGCGCTTCGATAACCCGAGCTACCGAAACCCGTCACAGGATGGCGAGCCGTGGGCGTTCGAGGCAGCGGTGGTGACTGCTCCGGACGTGGTTGTCGGCGACTTTAAGCTCTCGGAAGCACTGATCGACCAGATCCAGCGCCGAGAAGACGTCAAGCTGGACACCGCGAGCCGCCGCACGATGCGCAACATCCTGGATCAGAGACTCGGCGAGGGCTGGCGCGACCGCAGCGCGCTCGCGAATGTCACCATTGAGGAGGATAAGTACTTCTACTTGAGACGCGATGGAGTTTCAGGTCAGCGACGACGTGACGGTGCACCCGACGAGCTCGGCGATCTCCGCGTGTCTTTCTCGGTTGTGCCGCCGTACCAGGTGACGATCTGCGCGCAGCAGCAGCAAGACATGCTCGTGCCGTTTGAGACGCCAGCAACACAAGGTGGCAAATCAATCTTCCTGCTCGAAGATGGCATCCATTCGACCGATGAGTTCTTTAACCTCCGAGCTGCGTCAAAGGTACGCACATTCGTTCATGCGGTGTCCTTGGAACCCAGCGCGATCGATCTAACTGCTTTTTTTCTGTGGAGCAGTTCCGTGAGAACCGGTTCCTGCGCTTGTTCTCGAGCGTCGTCGGCTTTATCGGCTTCCTGGTGCTCCATCCCGTGCTTCTCGTGACCAGAGTGGGGAAAATCCTCTTCGGACAGCAACAGGGCACAACGGTCCCTGTCGGCGTGCTCGCGGCGAGCTTGAGCTTCTCGCTGATGTTTTCGGTCGCGGGAATGTGCTGGCTTCGAACGAGGTGTGTGAAGAAGGCTCGAGAGTCTGCAAGAGAAGCTACTCGATACTTTGCACTGACATTGTGAGGTTGTTTGTCCGACCTCAGGCTGCTGTACTCGCTGGGCATGCTGGCTGGCGGGTTGAGTCCGACGCTGGCGCTGATCGCGTTCATGTGCCGCATGCAGCGTCCGAAGCCTGAGTGAGCAAGATGTGATCACTCACAACCGACGAAGTGTACGAAGAACCAGGCATTGGTTTTGCGAGCGCAAGTAAAGGACTGAATCTGAATCTACCACGACCTAAAGCGTATCGACATGTCATACCTGTCGTCACGAGGCTTCTGAAGACGTAGCGCCATCTCCAGAACGAAAGGTGTTGCGACGATGTTGAGCATCTCACAAACCATCCCTAGTGATGAAATCAAGTATTGCTATTTTCTCCCTTGTCCTTAGCACATACATAACTGAAGATAAACTGTCCAATAGCGCTCCCGCCCAGTCATTCGGCCGCCTTTCCGCCTATCAAAACCAAGTCGCAAGCCATTCATCACCTCGACAAGCCCTAGCAGCGGCAGCAGCTCGACAAGCTCCAGGAGCAACATGGAGGTGGACTCGGTCGCTGGGCGCGACGTCGTGGTCGACGCGCAGGACATCGCGTACGACGAGAGCGTGGAGGTGATGGGTGAGTACGACCCGGCGACGTCGGTGCTACGACCGAGCTTCCCGGCACTCAGCGCGCAGGAGCTCGCGGGTGGCAAGAACGACTTCCGACGCGTGCGCGTGCCGGCGCACCGGTACACGCCGCTCAAGACCGACTGGCCCAACATCATGAAGCCAATTGTGGAGCACCTGCACCTGCAGATCCGCATGAACACCAAGACGCGCTGCATCGAGCTCAAGAACTCGGAGCACACGCTGGACGCCGGCGCGCTGCAGAAGGGCGCCGACTTCGTGCAGGCGTACATGATGGGCTTCGAGGTGCAGGACGCCGTGGCGCTGCTGCGACTTGAAGACCTTTTCATCGACACGTTCGAGGTGAATGACGTCAAGATGCTCAAGGGCGACCACCTGAGCCGCGCGATCGGCCGTGTCGCTGGCCAGGACGGCAAGACCAAGTATGCGGTCGAGAACGCCACGCGCACGCGCATCGTGCTTGCGGACCAGAAGATCCACATCCTCGGCTCCTTCGCGAACATCAAGCTGGCGCGGGACGCCATCTGCTCGCTCATCATGGGCGCGCCGCCCGGCAAAGTGTACAATAAGATGCGCACGGTCGCAAGTCGGATGAACGAGCGCTTCTAGAGTGTGCGCACCAGGCGCAGCAACAGGAGGCGTGAGACCCGCGGAGCTTCATTTAAATATCCCTCATACGTCAGTCGCATACAAGGTCACCTGCTTTTTGTCAGAGGTGGGAGAATGAGCTGCTGCTGATGATGATGCTGGAAGTGAACAGCTCACTTGGAGCGGCGCACGCCGTGCGTCGAGTGCGCAATGCGGTAGAGTTCCATGTTGATCGACTCGATGCTCTTGTCGGCCTCCGAGCAGTCGAAGAGCTCCAGGTCGACGCCTGGCATCTCGCTGTAGAACGCCAGAATCTACTCGCCAATGTGCCGCACACCCTTCAGTCAGTGCTGCGCTGTACGTGGCGCCACCCCAACACCAATGACCGTGCGGCAAGCGCACCGTCTTCTCCGAGCCGTAGCACGAGAACATGCGGTCGTCGCCCTTCACGTGCACGACCTGCGACTCCACTTGGTTCAGCGTCGCCGCTGCTCCCCACAGCCCCGAGCCACCGCCACTTCGTTAGTCCCCCCAGTCTTCTACTCTACGCTCTGGTACCGCCTGCAAGTGTCACTCTGGTGCGCACCGAACTGCAGCGCCGCGCGCTTGAGAGTGATGATCGTGCGCGTGAACTCGTCCGCGTTCACGGCCGCGACCTCTGACTGCGCGCTGCGGTGTACCAAGAGCGCGAGTTCAGCGCCTTTTCTCGCATGCATAAAGGCATCACTGAGAGCACGCACATCATCTCGCCCGTGTCGCTGCTGAGCAGGCAGACATAGTTGGTACCGGGGTACACGGCGCGTATCCGCTCGAACTGCTCCTGGTACAGCTGCGCTGCGATATCTGGACGCCGCCGCGAGAAGCACGAGCAGAACGGGCCCATCGATGGTATGGTACGGGGCGGTAGGTCTTCGGCGCTGTCGGAGGTCTGCTACTACTGGAGCTCTTCAGGCTCGGAGGTCTGATGCTGGAGAAATGGGAATGCAACGTCACGAAAGAGAAATGGTGTGGTGCACCCAAATTACTTCCCGAAAGAACTGTACTGCAACATCGAACACATCGTCGATACGACGCACGAACGCAACGCGCGCTTCTGCTTCCCATTCATTCATTACGTGCGAGTTTTCCATTCCTCCATCTATCGGCGTGTGAGCGAGCTGCTCGCGTCGCCGCGTGACGACCATTTTCTTCTTCATCATCATCTTCTTCTTCTTCTTCTTCTACGCCGCCGGCTCTGGCGGGACGGGCTTCCACTCAGCACACTCCTGCGGGAGCACAAAGAGCTCGCGTCGCTCGTCCGAGGTCGTGAACGGCGTGTTGTGCGTCAGCGACACGATCTCTAGCTGCGGCAGGCGGACGTAGCCTGCATGTTTTGACAAACGATGCCGACAGACCCCACAATGGCCTCGTTCAATATCGAGCTGTACAAGCAATCCTGCTCACATAGCACAGAACGCACCTGTCTTGATCGGCAGCAAACCGATCCGGAACACGTACTCCGTGTACGGCAGCAGGTCCTCCACTGCGTTTGTGCGCCCTGCAAGCACAGCACACCCGTTAGCTGCACGCATCCGATCCTGTGCATGGCCTTCATCCACCAGCACCCATCCATACACGCACCGGCGATCAAAAATTCGTTCGCCTCGTCTATCGGCTTGATGCGCAAGCTGTGGAACGCGTTCTCGTTGTTCCGGATGCGGATGTCCATGTGCACGAGCGCGCCCTCGACGCCGAATGACGGCACGTCGATCGAGAGCGTCAACGGCGTCTCGATAAACGATACCGGCGGAATGGGCAGCCACGTCGTCACAATGCTGTTCTGGTGCCCGCCGGGGGCGGACGTGATCAAGGACGACAGGCGACGCCACTGCAGCTTCACATGTCCGATCGACACGAACGGCGCCGCAAGGCGCGGAAGCAGCCGCAAGTAGAAGCTGCGCATATCTCCCTCTCTCATCACGGCGCCAGAGTCCGCGCTGTCACCTTCTGCGCCAAGCGTGAACGCATCTCCGAAACCGGATCGGGCGTCACAGGTCATTAAGTTGGTCTCTTGCGGTTCAAACTCCATCGACACCACACGCAGCGGCTCCGCCGCGCTGCACACGACGTTCCCGTGCAGATTCACACGCTTGCCCACGACTGCGTACAGCTCCTTCGCGCTCGCGCTCCCGACACCGACACCGTTCGGGTAGTCGTGCACAAAGCCGCTGCTGACCCCGAACGGATCGCGACAGAGCAGCTCAAAGCGTTCGGCCAAGCTCACCTCGACACCCGACTTGGTCGCATACGCAATTGAGACCGACACGTTCACTGACGCCGCGCGCAGCGAGCGCACAATCACACGGAACTCCTCGCTCGACTGTGGAGTCATATTCGGAAGCGCAGTGGGCTCGGCGGGCTGCAGCGATGCGTCCAGCGGAACGGGGAGCAGCGGTCCGCCTGCCTCCGGCTGCGTGAAAAAGAACGCGTCCTCGGGCGACCCCGAAGACGGCGGTGGATCACACGCTACGTGGAAGCTGAGGTTCTCGAGCGTGTCTTCGTTCGACGTTAGCCGGAACGTGAGCACGCGGAAGTCGCCGGTGAGCAGCGAGTGCTGCGTCAGCTTCACCAGCTTTGCCTTCGCGCGCGGCTGCAGGATCGCCAGCGTAGAGCCGCGCACGTACACGCTCCCATCGTCATCGACGGGGTCGTCGCTTATGCTACCGTTCATTCCGACCTCCGAGCTCGATCGCCCGAGCTCCGCTACCGAGAACATGGACTTCCGCCGCGCAAAGCTAGGAGACGCAGACCCGTTGCCCATCGCGGGCACCCGGCCGCCGAGCATGTACGGCTTCGCCGTTTCTCGCACGGACGGCGCGACGTGTTCAATGGGGAGGCTCAGCACGAGGTGTCGCTCATTATTTGCCTCGCGCTCGTTCGTCCCAGTGCCGAGATAAAAGTGTGCTTCCTGGTACCGCAGTACATTACGGCCGTCGAGCACGCGCAGCGGGATGGTAAGCACCACCTTGGCTTTGTGCAGGAACTCGAGCGACCTGTAGAGTTTGCCGTCCGACGGGTCGCGCGTCACTTGCGGGTACGCGCGGTTGTGAAAGATGGTCGTGTTGTATCTGCTGTCGCTGAAGACCAGGTCCACCTTGGTCATCGTGATTGCGGACGGGAAGTGCGACTTAACGTGCAAGGTGAGCGTCGCGTCTTCCCGCACACAGGCGAACACGCGGTCGAACTGCGCGCGCAGTGAGAACATCGGACGGAACTTGTTGAGAATCAGCGAGTACCCATCGCCGAGCGCCGCGCCGCCTTCCGGGCTCTGCCACGCGTGCAGGAGCGACTCCTGGATACGCACACGCTCGCCCAAAGGAACGAACTCTTCCACCATGGGCGACAGGATCTGCAGCGAGTAGTCGAGAAACGCCGCGATATCACCCTGCCGAAACGTGCACACCAGCAGCTGCTTGAGTACCTGCGTTGTCTGCGGCCACCAGTGCTCGCTGCTGAACGCGAGCTTGGCCTTTTGCAGCTCCGCGCGCGCTTTCTCATAGTCCCCCGCCGCAAGTCGCTCCGTGCCGAGCTGCACCAGAATGCGGCTCTTCATCCGCGCACGTGGGGACTTCAGATCGGCGGTGTAGATCGACAAGTGCTGAATCGCGTGCTCCAGCAGATAAATTGCGCGCTTGCCGTGCGGCACCGCGCGCTCGACGGCATGCCTGTACTTGACGAGCGCAGCGTGCGACGGCTCCGAGGACCCCGAGGGCGTCGCCTCGGACACGATTGGATCGCCGCCCACATACACCGACGGAACGACCACAAAGTCGCGCTCCGAAGGGACCTCGGGGACACCATTCGCCGCGACGGTGGCACCGGCACCGCTACTGTTCGCTGCGAGCGCCGCGGATGCCGTGAGGCCGAGACGGGCGGCCGCTTTGCGGCGGTACGTGGCGTACTTGGCAGCGATCGAGTAGTACAGATACGGCTCCTTGTATACGTCCGAGTCGAGGCCCGTGCTGGGCAGCGCACCGCGGATCGACACGGCCTCCGAGAGCAGTTGCGCGAACACGTGATACTGCCGCGAGACCCACTCCCAGTGCTCGTACGCGCGGTCGGCCGGTCCGATCGCGCGGCTGAAGACGTCCATGTGGCGGTGTAGCTGGTCTACGGCGCCTTTGATGTTCCCGGACGAGAAAATGAGGTGGTAACAGAGCTTAAAGTTGACAAACTCGGCCATGGTCTTGACCTGGAAGTAGCCGACGGTGTCGCTGCTGCGCTCGTTCTCGTTAAGCGGCAGCGCGATGATCGCGCGGTACGCGGCTTCGTAGTGCTGCAGCACCTTGGTCGTGTACCGGCGGAACTCGTAGTAGTGCGCGATCTTGAAGCTGTGGCGCGCGTGTAACGGCAGGTGCGTGGTCTTGTTGAGCGCTTTTTTGTAGCGCTTGACGCGCTTCGCCTGGGCCTTGTAGTACTCGACCGCGTGGCCGCGCACGGCCGCTTCGAGCTTCGCGAGCACGCTCGAGCCGCGCGTGATGTCCCGCGCGCGCAGCAGCACGAGCGCCTTCGAGTCGAGCTCCAGGCGCTTGCGCAGCCCCGCGAGTCGCTCGTCCGTCACGTTCACGGGCGCCACGCCCGTGTCGTCCACCTGCTGCACGAGCACGAGCAGCACGCGGCACTCGCGCGCTGCCGTCCATTTCATTATTCAAACAACCTTTTTATCTCTGCTATATAGTCACCGACTCTCCCTCTCGCCCGCCCACACCTGCAAGCTCGCGGCGCAGCTGGTCCATGTCGTCACGCAGCGCGCTCTCAGTCGCGAGCCAATCCTTCTGGCTCGCGCGCGGGTCGAAGTCGTGGAAAAGCAGCGCGACGGCCGGCAGCAGCTCGTGGTGCTTCTTGAGCCAGCGCGCCTTGAGCACGCCGCCCACGCGGTAGCCGTCCAGGTCACGCTGCGACTGGTTTGGGAACGGCCCGTGCTTCTCGCGCACCTCCTTCTTGGTCGGGAACCGGTGCCCGCGCGCGAGCGCCGCGAAGTGCACTTTCGGCACGAACTCCTCGTTCAGCGCGCGAAGAAGGGGCAGAACGCGCGCCTGCAGCTCGCGCGCGCCGAGCGCCGCCACGAGCGGGTACGGCGTCTCCTTGAGCTCCGCGCCGTATGCCTCCATGCTCGATGCGCTTCCCTGCTGCTTGGCGCAGAGTGTCTTCCCCCTCCTTTCTTTCACAAGTGAGCTCACCTTGTGAAAAGTGGGATAAGAAATCCTAGTAACCTGATGTGGAAGGATGATTGATCGGGCTGATGTGCTATGAGATCTACCTGCCTAAGTAATAGAGTACGAAAACCGATACTACAAAACGGGGCATATAGCTTTTGCGGAACACCGAGAGTAAACAAATGCTCGCGACGCTTGTGCATCGTGGCGTGCGTGTAGCGCGTGGCGTGCGTGTAGCGCGTGGCGCGCAGCTGCGTGTGTTCTCGAGCGCTGCCACCGGCGCCCCGGAGAAGCGCAAGAAAGTGCACAACGACCCGAGTTTGCGTGTGCGCGTGGTGTCCATGTTCACAGACAACTACGGTGCGCTCCTTTGGTGAAGGGAGGTGAGTTTTGATACTTAAGTGTCAAGCGGACGCTCAGCACGATCTGTACGATGCAGCCTATGTGGTCGTGGACGAGAACAACCAGACGATGTTCGCGGTGGACCCGGCGGAGCCGGACAAGGTGCTTGCAGTGCTACGGGAGGAAGAGGCGACCAGAAAGCGCGAGTTCCTCGGGATCCTCACGACCCACGGGCACACGTACGGCGTCCAGAGACGAACGAACACGGGAGTATTGTGTGAGAGATGTTGGTCGCTCACCTCACCTATTTGTGTGTTGAATGTATGCATATGTGTGTGAGAGAGCAGCGACCACAGCGGCGGCAATGAGGCGATTGCAAGCAAGTACCCGGGTGTGATGATCGCCGGCCCCGAGGGCGAAGAGATCCCGGCGCGCAACCGGCCGCTTAAGGGCGGCGAGAAGTTCAAGGTCGGCGGCGCAACGGTCAAGGTGCTCTCCGTGCCCTGCCACACGCGCGCGCATCTCGCGTACGTCGTGACGGGTGACCCGGAGACACCGCCGCTGCTCTTCCCGGGCGACACGCTCTTCGTCGGCGGCTGCGGCCGCTTCTTCGAGGGCACGGCCGAGGACATGTACCGCGCGCTCTACGAAGTCATCCTCACGTTGCCCAAGGACACGCGGGTGTACTGCGGTCACGAGTGCGTTCGTGGGGAGCAATGCTAGAGGCTCCAAGGATGACTCCTTCTCGGGTATTGACGCTCTCGTGCTATTTTTCCTTGTCTTTAGATACACGATGTCGAACCTGCGGTTTGCACTGAGCGTGGACCCGTCGAACACGGTGCTGCGCGACAAGATTGCGTCCGTGCGCATTCGCCGGTCCAAGAATCTGCCGAGCGTGCCGTCGACGCTGCGTGAAGAGATGCTCTACAACCCGTTCCTGCGCGTGCATAACGAGGTGATCCGCAACGCCGTGGGCGGCTCGGACCCCGTGAGCGTGCTGGAGAACCTGCGTCGCAAGAAGGACTCGTTCGAGTAGGTGCGAAGGGATGCACACAGTACGCACGCACGCACGCACACAGGGAAGAACGAATAAACAAGCTCTACTACCCGCTTTAAGCGCTCTCCCACTTCCTCCCGTGCCTCCTCCGGCACGCTCTCGTTCGTTCTCCTCTATTCCGCCTCCACCTCGGCGATCGCCTGAGCTTGCAGCGCCACGAGGTCGTCACGGATCGCCACGGTAGGCTTGGCGTTCGTCATTTGCGAGAGGAACGTGGACCAGCCGATGCTCACGAAGTTGATGTAGAGGATGCGGTACTGCAACGGGACGAAGTTGAACGTGAAGAGGTGCACGAGCGGCCAGACCATGTAGTTGACCTTGAGCGTCGGCGGCACCTTCTCGCGCGCGACCGCGAGCGCTTCGCGCAGGCTCTTGCCCTCGAGCGACTGTGTGGCCGTGTAGAACGTCGTGGAGATTGCGGGCGCGAACAAGATCTGGTCCATCGCGATCTTGGCGGCCACAGCCCGCGCCGCTGAGCCTGGCGCCAGGCGCTCGATCAGGTTGTACCATGTGTGCGCGATCGGCGCGAAGCCCAGTGCGCCCCAGGTCATCATGCGCGCCGTACGCACGTAACCGCTGTCATCTGCGGTTGTGAAGGTGGTACCGGCAGTGCTGGTACTGGTACTGCTTGACAGTGAGTGATCATCGTCGTTGCCCGCTTCGAGCGCCTGCCGATGTTCGAGGTGCTGCGCGAGCCGGTCACCGACGCCGAAGAGCACGCCTGAGGTCACGCACTTGGTGAGCAGCGGCTGGCGACGCAGGCAGTCGTCGTAGAACACGCGGAAGCTTCGCATGGCGGCGCTGGCGCAGCTACTGCTCTACTGCTCTACTGCTGGTGCTGGTGCCTCAAAGAGCTCAGGTGTGACGCGCATAGCCATAGCGGGAGCTATTATTAGGCACTCCTGATCAAGTATATATAACGGTTTTGCATTTGCAATGTGATAGGTGAGATACTTGATTGAGTGAGAAATGTACCTATGTTTGCGTCATTATCAGTTTTAACAAAAAAGGTCGCGAAAGGCGCGCATGACCCGGTGGCGTTTAGCGCGCGCGTGCGCTCGCGGACTTGGCGGCCCAGACGACGTAAAGATCTACGCTTTGGCTTAGTAGGAGGAAAGACTGCGACGCACGCTTTCAGATGACGTCCCGCAAGCTCTCGCATCGTTCGGGTACGTCTCAGTAAGTGCACGCAATGGTCGTCCCTGCCACCAAAGCACAGCGGCTTACTCCACTTCACATCGAGCAGGACGCACCCCGCCGGCTACCGAGATGCATACAGCGTCCCCATACCTCAACACGCAGCGACGAGGTATCTCCGGCGCAGGAATGAAGCGCAAGTCGTCGACGGCGTTGCTGCCAGCGCTGCCGACCACTAGAAGTGAGCAGCTTTGTGGACTCGTGCGGCTCGCGCTCGAGCAGGACTTGGCGCTGCGTCCACTCTCGCTTGACGTGCTGGACGTGAGCTGTGCGCTGCTGCAGTATCGCCTACTCGGGTCGAAAAAGTATTGGTACCGCTCTGTGAAACAGGAGAAGCAGGGCGCCAGGCGCTGGGAAGCCAAGCTCTACGAGGTCAGGTGCCGCAAATCGGTGCTCGAGACCGTCGAGAGCTTGCACTGGGGCGCCGTCGAGCGCCTCACGAGCGCTGACTCGTATCTCAAGCACATTGGGTTCTTCGACTCGGAGAAGGCTGCGACGACAGCGTGCGAAGCCGCCGTGAAGGCGCGCGACGTGACGAACCCGTTCACTGGCAGCCACATGTCCAAGACGCCGCTCCCGGATGAACTCGTCAAGTTCGTGCAGATCCACATCGTATGTGAGAGCTTCCAGCGCTTGAACCAGCGCGAGCGACTGCGCACGGTCTACGAAGCGCTGCTCGATAGATTGACGGAGGAACACGAGCGTGCGGTGGTGGTTGGCGTCGATTCTCCAGCAGCGACAGCAGTGTGCTTGGATGCATTGCGGCGAGGGTCGGGCGTGCGGGGCTTCAGCGGAAGTGTGGGCGATAAAGTTACCAAGCTGCCGTTGTGGCGGTTCCTCAATCTACACTTCAGCATCGTTGCGCTGACGCCGGCGCAGTGGAGGTCTCGAGTCAGCAGGTCTGCGCTCGTTGGTGACACTGAGCGATTCGGATTGAGCCATCTCGCGAACGATCGAGCACTGAACGTCAACACGGCGCTGCTCCCCGTCTCAAGAGGGTTGGCGGAGCTCGTGTCGCTGAACCAGGAGGACATCGCCGCACGAACAAAGAGTGCGCTTCCGCACTTCTACCACGGTCTGCCAGACGAGCTGAAACGGATGATCGCAGAGGAGCAGGCGAAAGCAGACTCGTTGCTCGAGAGCGTCGGAGGTGGAGGCTTTCAGCGAAAGCTCATGAAGAACACTGAAGCGACGTTCGTGAAGAAGTACCTGAAGCGAAGGCGTGAGTTCGTCCAGATAGCGCTCAAGCTTCAGCGTCTGGTGCGGATGCGCAGCCAGCGCCGAGTGTTGCGAGAGATCTTCCTTCGCCAGCGCAGCGCTCTCGCGATTCAGCGCTTGTTTCGTGGCCACCGCGCGCGGAAGTTTGCAAGAGCCTACTTCCGAGTGATGACTTGCGCGACGTTAATCATTCAGTCAGTGTATCGTTCGCACATCTCTCGAGAAGCAACGAATGCCATACGACGGCGGATGATCGCTGCGGCTCTGAACATACAACGCGTGTACCGAGGATCCCTTGCACGCAAGTACGTTCGCTGGGTGCGCCAGCTTGACAGTAGCGCTCTACTGGTTGAACGAGTGGCGCGAGGGTTCGTGGCGCGCAGACGCGTGCAGCGTATCCGTGTAGCTCGATACAAGCGAACTGTGGTTATCCCTTCCGTCGTTCTGATCCAGCGCGTGTATCGAGGGTATCGAGCACGCCGTGTCGTGAAGGCGAAGCAAGCGCTGCGTGAGCAGCTGGAGGTATTGCATCCCGCCGCTATTCGCATCGAAAGGTTGCTGCGTGGGTATCTCGCTCGTCAACTGGCGAAGCGCTTTCGAGAGGCGAACATGGCAGCGAGTCGGATCCAGAGGTTCTGGAAGGTGCTCCGGTATCGCGAGAAGTGGATGGATCTCATGGAGCTACGGCGCAGAAATCGAATGGCGTCGATGATCGGAGCGATCGGACGAGGCTTCGTGGCCAGGAAGTACTTTCGTCGCGAGAAGCGGCGGCAGTATCTGCGCTGCGTACTCCAGCCAGCAGCCGCGAATATACAGCGCGTGTTTCGAGGATACATCGTGCGCAAGAACATGGAGGAGCTACGGGACCAAACGGAGGCAGCGATCACGTTGCAACAGATGTGGCGCAAGCGCTCGAAGATCAAAACCATCCAGGACAGACTTCGTGGCTTCCGCGCGTCGCTACGAGAGGCAAAGGCTTCGCAGATCCAGCGGTTCTTCCGCTGCTACAGAGCGCGAGAGCAACTCCTGTACCTGCGAATGTCGTATCAAGCGAGCTACGGCAAGGCGGCAGTCGCGATCCAGTCGGCGTGGCGCAGCTATTGCACTCGCGTGCAGCTCAAGGAGTTTAGATTCTGCGCACTCATCGAGCGGAAAGCGCGCGCGCTCACTCAGTGGAAGGAGTCGCGCGAGATGATCGAGTTCGACATGTTCGACGCTCGCGCAGATCTCAAGCGTATCATCAAGTACAAGGCGAAGTCGCTTCGGCGTATCAAAGAGCTGAAAGCGATGCGGCTCGAGTGGGAGCGGCGGCAGCCGTTCGTTGAGAAGGAGCTCGGGAACCTGACGGAGGAAGACATTGACCGCGGGTGGGGAGAGGCGTTTCAGACCGAGAAACACATTCTGCACTACAGCTTGGAGCTGAGTGTGGAGGACATCCTGTCGCGGAAGGAGCAAGTGCGCGAGTACGACGCAGAGATCGACGACTTGCGGATCGAGCTCGAAGACTTGGAGCGAGATCTGGAAGAGTGCATTCTCAGCGAGACGATGGAGCTCGAGGCGTACCGCGACACCGAAGTTGGTCATGCTCGCTTGATGTTCACAGAGGACAAAGCGCGCAAGGTTCGCATCCAGCGCGTCCGGTGGCGGGTCAAGAGCGATCGCAAGAAAGTGGTTCTACGGCAACGAGAGGATCTCCAAGCGATCGAACAGAGCCACCTGGCGAAGCGACAGGTGCAGGAGCTCGGGTTGCTCTCGTTCGAGAAGAAGCAGGCGCTGAAGATGAAGCTGGAGCACGCGATCGAGCAGGCGGCGCTCTCGACTTCTCACCAGGGACTACAACAAGTTCAGCAGCAGCGCGATGCTGAAATCGTGAGCGGCCTGAACGAAGGTATCCAGCGCATGAAGGCGATCATGGACGAGCACTCGTTCGAGTTCCGCGTTCCAAAAGCAGACATTCGCGAACACATGGGAGGAGTTCCTGGTGCGCCATCGCCGATGTGTGCAGGTTGCGGTCGTATCATGTGCGATTGCGATAGCAACCCAGTCGCAACACCAAACATCAAAAGCGGCTTGAGGATGGACCTGCGTGCCAAGCAGAACGAACCGAGCCACCAGCAGGTCTCCCAGCACCACAGTCGGTTGGATCGCCGACCGAGATACCACGACTCCAGGATCGAGTGAGACTGTTACCCAGCTCTGCTCCTTCACTGCGACTAGGATCTGCGAATGATCATCCCGATCGTCTCTCATCACAACGCCTTGCAGACAACCCCACACACCACTCGAAGTCGGGTGTTCTATTGGTATCGACCGTTGGTTACAATGCCGGCGTTGAAGCAGAAGTCTACACAAAGCGGCACGTGGTCCGAGATGTACTGGCAGTTGGGCAGCGCCGTCTTCGAGTACGCCTCGAGCACCTCCGGTGGGTGAACCTTCAGCCCAGCGAACGCGGTGAGCTGCTCCGGCGTGTACCACACGTAGTCCGCGACGCCAGTCCAGTGCCCTGAGAAGGAGGCATTGCGACCCGAGTCCGTTCGTCAGCCAGTCAATCAGTCACCACGACCGACTGCTCTCTTACGCGTTCGCTCACCGGTATAATTCGTGTACTCGGGCTCGGCGCCAAACACGGACGCATACGCGCTCGCGAACGCGATGTTGTGCTCCAGGTCCATCGACGCGTAGATGTTGGCGTGCTGACTCAGGTCTTCGTGGCTCGCCGAGATGTGGTTCCGGGTCAGGAACTCGTACACTGCGCTCGACGGCTCGCTGTTGAAGTCGCCGCACAGGATCACCGGCAGGTTGCGCAGCAGCGCGATACGCTCGATCTGATGATCCAGGAAACAGCTCAGAATCACACGCAAAGGATGAAACGCATCCGCAAAACAACGCACCTGCTTGGTCAGCGCGTGCGTCTGCCAGAGCTTCACGTCCGGGAACTTGGGGTTGGAGAAGATGTGGACGTTGGAGATGCAGAGCAACGGACCAGATTGGGCCTTCCGAACTGTCGAGCGCAAACTCCCGGTCACTCTCGGACCATCACCACACACATGCATGAACGAACAAGGGAACGCATCACGCCACACACCAACTTCGTTGCTGGATGGCACGGCTTCCAAAATTGCGATTTGCCCCACGTTGTCGCGCGTCAAGCGATGCCGCATCTTCGAGATCGTCACCTGGAAAGCCTGTCACGCCAGCCACATTCGGAGTAATAAGGAAATGATCTGCTTGCGTCGGGTAGGCTCTTTCACCCCATCGCATAGCCCCAAGTAAGCAAACAGTGACGAACCTCACGATCCGACATGTGGGCAGTCGGGTACGCCATGTCGAACTCGTTCATGATCCCGTCCAGGAAATCCTTTACCATCTCATTGAACTCGATCGGATATTGCTCCTTCATGATAAATCTGCGCCCGCAAGAACAATGTAAGATGGTTTTACAAGAAAAAGCATATTGCTGCTGCTGCCATGCGCACCGATTGCGCTTGTAGAACAGCGCACAGCCGTCCACCTTGCCCTCCAAGCCCATAGACTCTCGCGTCTTCTTGAGGTACCATCCCTCGTAACCGAGCTCGTTCATCATGGGCACGAAGAACTTCTTGTAGTGGTCCCCTTGCACCTCCTGTTCGCGCCAAATTGTTGAATTCCACAAAGAAAACTCTTTCCCATTCGCAAGCCCCCGTCATGTACATACCTGGAGACAAATGATGTCTGCGTTGTACGTCTGGAGCTCTCGGCGCAGCATCTCTCGGCGAAACGACCAGCTCAGCGCCCACACGGGGCAGTACGGATACATCTGCCGCGTCGCGTAAATCTCCGCGAGAACGTTGTACGTGAGCACGCGGAACATCCCGATCTGGCGCAGTCGCGGCGTCGACCGCTCTTCGTGAATGTTCGCCAGCATCTGGCGCCGCGGAGGCATTGGCGGAACTGTCGCCGTCCGCATCACCACACGCACCAAGCAAAGACAGGCACACAACTTGTCGTACGCAGTTTGTTTCTTCCTCACAAGGCTAATGGGAAAAGCAAAACTGCAGGCGTACACGGCAGCACGATCCCTGTGTCCACTGTCTTCGTGAGCACGGCGCCGCCCACGCGCTTCGTGGCGCGGCACTCGACCCGGATGACGTGGCCGACGTCCTCCACAGTCGGACGATACGACCGACTTCCAGTACACGCACAATCACCCACCCATATTAGCCATCCACTGCGTCCACAGTTGATATCTGCCGACCGCTCTTACTTCTCTTCGTGGATCTCGACCCAGCGGTCCGCGGGCGCCGGGCAGAGCGCGTCCAAGTGGTAGAGCTGCGACTTCCAGTGCACGTCATCGGCGTCGGCGCCATCGGCGGCCGATTGCTGAGAGCGCGCGCATAGGTCGGCGTGCAGCTGCTTGTGGCTGTTCCACGCGAGGCGGAAGCAGTCGGCGCCGCAAAAGCTCGCGTGCTCGCGCGTGACGCCGAGGCGGCGGCAGAGCACGCACTCGAGCGTGGCCACGAGCAGCAGCACGTTGCCGTCGCCCTGGCGCGGGCACTCGCGGTTGGCGCACGCGCGGCGCTCGGCCGAGCGGAACCAGTGGAACTCGAGCGCCACGTCCGCGTCGTCGATGTCGCCGTCGCCCGAGCGGAAGAACGCGTGCGTCATGACCTGGCACCCGGCCACGGGCTGGTCGACGCGCAGCGAGATTTTGCCCTCGCCGTGCACGGGCGATCCTCTGGGCGGCGAGCGCGCTGGTGACGCGCGCGCGCGTCCGGGCGACGCCGACGCCGGCGCCGACGCCGCGAGCTTGCGCGCCGCCAGCATCGTCGCGTTGCGTGGGGCGTTTTGCGCCTTCAAGCTCCCGGCGGAACGGATTTCCAGCGACGAGCCCGAGCCGCCAGCTGGATTGCAGCGGGGCACACACGGAATGGCCTTATTAACGAATGCGCGCGTGGGCCCAAAGTGGACCACACTCGCACCAACACTCTTTTTCTTCAAGGTGCACTTGGATACGCGCGCGGGGGCGTGCGCGGAGGCGTGCAGAGCTCATTCTCCAAGTTGCCCGCCAGCGCCCAAGTGCCCGCGCCTTCCCCCCGCCAGCAACAGCAGCAGCCGAAGCACTGGACGCATGCGCGCGTGGTTCTACACGAGGCGCGTCCCGAACAGCCGCTTGCGGCGCAACGCAAAACTCTCTCTCTCTCTCTCTCTCTCTCTCTCACACACACACCGTCATTGTGTGAGAGCACAGGTTCGGCGGCCCCGCGGTGCTGCAGACCGGCGAGCAGCCGGTACCGACGCTGCGCAGCGCGCGCGACGTGCTCGTGCGCGTGCACGCGGCGGGCCTGAACCCGGTGCGAGCAGCTGCTCAAAGTCCACGCGACTGGTGAGCGAACTGACGTGCGTGCGTGCACATCAGCTCGACTACAAGCGGCGCGAGGGCGTGCTGAAGCTCTTGACGAGCCAGCGATGGTCAGTCGCTGTCGCCGATAGGAGCTTGAAATGAGGTGCTAGAAGCCGCAGCATGACTGAGCTCTTGATACCCTCGACGTGTTGACACGAGGCCGCACATTGTCGGATATGACATCTCTGGAGTCGTGACGGAGGCCGGCGCGGAAGTCACCAAGTTTGCTGTCGGTGACGCGGTATTTGGGATGCTCCCGCATGATCGCAACGGCGCGCTGGCAGAGTAAGTTTGTGTGTGTGTGTGTGTGTGAGAGAGAGAGAGAGAGAGAGAGAGAGAGAGAGAGAGAGTGAGT
>JAASFW010000289.1:0-24724 GCA_023334005.1 Globisporangium orthogonon | reverse complement strand
TTTGCCGCTGGTGCGAGGCGGAAGCGTGGTGGAGAGTCGTGACAAGCGCGTCGACTCGCAGTGCGATCGAGATCCGTGTCAGTGCATCTGGGTTCTGGCTGCGAGAAGCTGCCGCAACTAAGTTACACAAATCAACTGCCTTCGAGCGGCTCAATTGCTTGGTTAGCTGATCAGATCTGTCTACCATCTGTGCACCAGATCTGAACGGGCATCTGTACGCGACAAACTCTCGTTCAAAAGCCTTCCTGCCAGTCTTTTCTTGCAAATCGTGTGCGAGAGTCGCATACGCGGTCCCTTTTTGCCGCGTGTTGCCGTTATTGCTCAATCTGCCGATCTTCGCCCAAGTAGCTCCAGCGGCCAGAGATGCGCGTCTTCGCGTGGATCTCGGGCGCCTCGTCAGCGCTGCTGGTGCTCCTGCTGCAGGCGCCGCAGAGGGCGAGCGCACGCAGCGTGTCCGCGAGCCTCTCGGCCAGCTGGCCGAGCGCCGCGCTCTTCCCGCTGCTTGAGACGAGCGAGTTCCTCGCGGATGAGAACCCAGTGCACTTCTGGCGCTTCGCTGAGCTGCTCGGCGCGCAGTCGACAGCTTCGGCGATCGCAGCTGCGCGCGCGGCTTCGGACGTCGATGCGCTTGCGGCTGTCGCGGTGCAGCAGGCGCTGCGTGTGGCGCCTGCCGCAAAGAATGTAAGACTGCGAGCATCTCCAACCGATGAAAGCAGCTCAAAGGAGCGGCGCTGGCGATTGATGGAATACGCGAGCAACTCACGCGTCTGTGGACATGCGACAGATTCTGGAACTGACGCTCGCGACGCGCACGTACTCGGTCAAGGTCGAGATGTACCGGCAGCTCGCACTGGACTCGGGTGTGCGGCTGTGCGGCCCCGACACCGATACGTGGGCGGTGTTCTACTCCCAGAAGTACTGTGTTGACGCTGTGGCGTGCTCGACGAGTGAGCTGAGCGCGCTGCTCTCTGCGGACGAGAGCGAACGAGCGGCGGACACGTGTATCGCTGCTGGGGCGAGCGATGTGGAGCTTGACATTGATCACAAGTACCCACAGTCGGCGGTCGTGGAGCGTACTGCGATCCTGTACGGCGCGATCGGCACGCCGGAGTTCTACGCGTTCCACGACACGCTGAAAAGCGCGGCGGAGGCGAACAAAGTGCAGTACATTGTGCGTCACTATGCGAAGGATTCAAGCCTGGAGACGCTACTTCAGGGTTACGGCGTGGCGCTCGACATCAAGAACATGGAGTACAAGACGATCGACGACTCGAAGAAGGAAGGCGAGGAGGACGACGACGCGGAGGGAGCTGTTGCGGGTAACGACCCTGACGACGACGATGAGGAAGAAGAAGAAGAAGCCGTCGAAGGGTTCTTGTTCAACGTGCTGGTGCAGCGCCACGGCGCAATTGCAGACGAGATTAAGCACTTCCGCGACTCGCTCGTAAAGCAGGATGGTCACGACCAGCACGAAGTGAAGGCGTGGCACCTGAAAGACATCGGACTCGCGGCTGCTCGGGAGATCCTCGATGCGAAGCATCCGCTCAAGAAACTGCGCGTACTGTCGCAGGACTTCCCTAAGCACGCCAAGAGGCTGGCATTTTCCCGCAAGACGCTCTCGAACGAGTTCCGCACAGAGGTTGCACGCCGAGGGGAGGAAGCGTACGCTCTGCACAACAAGTTTCTCGTGAACGGCATCCCAGTGGATCCGACGCAGCGCTCCTTCAACATCTTCGATTTCATGAACACATTGAAGGAGGAGTGGTCCGTGGCGAAGAAGCTGGCGGCACTACCGCTGAACGAGTCGGAGCTCCACGCGATGCTCGCACACGTGCGCGAGGCGAACGACGCGCGGCCAGCGGTGCGCATCCGCGTGCGCGGAGCGCCGGACGGCTCGGCACCGTTTTACCTAAATAACATTGAGACGGACCCGAAGACCGTACACTGGCCGGCCGACGTGGTGCAGCTCACTCGTCCAGCGTGGAACATCATCTTCGTGCGCAAGAACATGTATGAGAGCGTGTTGGTGTTCGACCCGATGACGAGCTCTGGGCGTGGTCGGCTCAACGAAATCGCGTTTATGCGTATGCGCGGCGCACCGATTCAGTGGGGGCTGTTGATCTCGTCGAAGGAATTGCTGGCAGCGAAAACGAGTGACGAGCGAGCTGCGCTCGTGCGAGAGTGGAAGCAGTTCGACGTGAAGGACCGCGCGAACGCGTGGCATTTCGCGAAGCTCCTCTTTCTCGCCAGAGCGAAGGATGCTGAGATCGCGACGAACGGAGAACCGTCGAAAGCGACCGGACAAGGTCGCATCGTTTCGTCCTTCATCGACGGCGTGGTGGATGAAGGGACTGAGGAAGTTACTGTGAAGCACCTCGTGACGTGCTTCGCGGATGCCATGTTCGGCGCGAAGTCTCGATCAGAGCTGGAGAAGGAGGCGCTCGACGTGCTGCGCGGCGATGCGAACGACGACCTGGTGCTGAGCATGACGGACTATATCCACAAGAAGCACCTCCCACTGGAGTCGTCGCTGTTCAATGGTGTGCTTCGGAAGCACACCGACATCCAGAGTGAGCTCATGAACCACCTCGGTCGCGATCAGCAACTGTATCAGGAACTGGCAACCAACGGTCTGCTCCAGAATGACGCAGACCTTGTGGAGGAGCTCCTCGCCAGCCAAGGATCATACCCGGCGTACTTCCCCGTGTTCGACGGTGTGCGAAGCGATGAGGAGGGCTTGAAGAGCTCTCAGCACTTGCTCGCTCACGACTCGGATGCGACGATCGAGACTCTCCTTGAAAGCCACGTCACCTACCTTCATGCGCCAGCGTCGCGCTCGGTCGCGAAGAAACAAACACTTCTGTTCTCGCTCGATCTTGGACACCCCGCTCACGCTGGACATGCGTTCCAAGGCGTGAAGGCAGTACTTGAAGACTCGGAGAAGGCCTTGCGCGTTGGTATCGTTCCTCGTTTGACGAAGAGCCGCGCCAGCGGTGACGAGACGAGCAAGAAGCGTGAGCTGACGGCTGCGATCGTGAATGCTATTGGCACGTCTGACGACGAGGCGCATCTTCGCTTCGTGATGGACGCTCTGAGCTGCGTAGTACGTGGCAAGACGTTCGATGCGATGCAGTCGAAGCTCTCAGGTATCTTGAAGAAGCTCGAACGTGATGGTGCAATCAAGAACGCAGATCTGCTCTCGACGCTCAACAAGATTGTGAACGCGGATGGCACGATCGAGGCGATCAGCGACAAGACATTTGCAGGATTTCAGCAGTTGAGCACCATTTTGCAGAGAGGATCGTCCCACGACGTCGGTCGGCTCTACATCAACGGCTACCCGATCGAGTTGCCGTCGAGTCCGATCACGGACGAAGACACGGTGGCGCTGATCGGGTTCGATGAGAAGTACCGCAGCCACGCTGTGGGTCGAGCTTTTGTGAAGAAGAGCGCAAAGTTGAGTGCGGAAGAAGCCGACAAGGTCAGCCTCGAGGTTGTGAAGGTGTGCGACCTGGTAGACAAGTACAAGAGGGCGGAGCGAGCTGCTGGGCTCGAGAACCTCGAGAGCTCGGAGCTTGTCTTCCGGCTGCCTGGTGACCCTGCACTGAAGGTCTCGTCTTACTTGGATCCGCTCTCTGAAGCCGCGCAGATGACAAGTTCGCTTCTGCTGATGCTGCACAATCAGCTCAACGCGACCGTTGAGGTCGTGCTACTCCCATCGACGGAGTACGCGGAGTTCCCGTTACAGCGCTTCTATCGCTATGTGTTCGACAAAACGCCGTCGTTGACGACCCCGAGCGCTGAGTTCCGCAAGCTCCCGATCAAGCCGATCCTGACGATGAAGATCGAGACGCCGGAGGCGTGGAATGTGCAGGTGGAGAAGACGCAGGAGGACCTAGACAACCTGCGCGTGGACCCCGACAGCGCGGCGGACGTGAAGGCGACAAAGAGCGCTGCGTTCCGCCTCGAGAGCTTGCTGGTCTATGGTCAGTGCCGCGACATGACGTTCGACATGTACACTCCGCCTCACGGACTCCAGCTCGTGCTGGAGCGCGATGTCGGGGCGACGCGGTTGCACCGCGACACGCTGGTGATGCGGAACCTCGGATACTTCCAGCTCCAGGCCACTCCTGGCGTTTGGTCACTGCATCTTGCGCGCGGCCGAGCCACGGACCTGTTCGAGATCGTGGATGGCGAGTCCGAACAAGCGCTGGAGACGACGCCAGTGCAGGTGCACGAGTTCGGATCGCGGATCACGCAGCTGCTGGTGCGAAAGCGCAAGGGGAAGGAGCACGACGTTCTGCTGGACCCGAACGAGCTCAAGAAGTCTGTGTCCCAGGGCAATGTGGAGCCGATCGCGGAGGACGCTGGGCTTCTCGGGTCGTACTGGGGCTCGGTGATGTCGCTTCTCGGCAAGAAGAGTGGTGGCAGTGCAGTGAAGGACAGCGTTGTCGTGAACGATTCCGACGCGAGTGCCGTGAGCACCCACGAGGCCGCGGTGAACCGTGGACGCACCGGAGACACCATTCACGTGTTCTCACTCGCGTCCGGTCACCTGTATGAGCGGTTCCTGAAGATCATGATGTCGAGCGTGCTGAAGCGCACGCGGAATCCGGTGACGTTCTGGCTGCTCGAGAACTTCTTGTCGCCCGCCTTCAAGCAATCGATCCCGGCGCTGCGCGAGAAGTTCGGCATGGACATCCGTCTCGTGACGTACAAGTGGCCGAACTGGCTGCGCCAGCAGACGCAGAAGCAGCGCATCATCTGGGGGTACAAGATCCTCTTCCTCGATGTGCTCTTCCCGCTCGGCGTGCAGAAGATCATCTACGTGGACGCGGACCAAGTCGTGCGTGCCGACCTGAAGGAGCTGTGGGAGCTGGATCTGCAGGGTGCGCCGTACGGCTACACGCCGTTCTGCGACTCGCGCAACGTCGGCTTCCAGTTCTGGCGCCACGGGTACTGGAAGGACCACCTCCGCGGGCGCCCGTACCACATCAGCGCGCTGTACGTGGTCGACCTCGCGCTCTTCCGGCAGATGGCGGCAGGCGACGCGCTGCGCGCGACGTACGACCAGCTCAGCGCCGACCCGAACTCGCTCGCGAACCTGGACCAGGACCTGCCGAACTACATGCAGCACCAGATCAAGATCTTCTCGCTCCCGCAGGAGTGGCTCTGGTGCGACTCGTGGTGCAGCGATGAGTCCAAGGCGCAGGCGAAGACGATCGACCTGTGCAACAACCCCAAGCACAAGGAGCCCAAGCTCGACATGGCCAAGCGCGTGATCTCAGGCGCGCTCTTCCCGGAGTCCTGGGTTGAGCTCGACCAGGAGATCAAGGACGCTGAGGCGGCGTTCACGCAGGACGCGCGTGGCGTGGCACAGTGAGCAGATACAGAGTATGAGAGCATGAGAGAGAGAGAGAGAGAGCACGCCTACAGTAGTGTCTATTTCTTGGGGGCGTAGGAGCACTCGACGACCAGAATCTTATCCTCTAACGTCGTAAACTCGATCTGCACGTTGTCGAAGCGGCAGAAGAAGCGCTGGTCGGACGCGCAGCCGCGGCCCTGGTGCACGCTGCGGATGTCGAGCACGAGCATCTGCGAGATCGCGGCGCGCAGGTCGGCGACCTGCGTGTAGAACTGCGACTGGTGGCGCTGCACGATCTCGTCAAGCACGCGCGTTGCCGGCTCACTGAACTCGACGCGGCGCGCGAGGTCGACCGAGTCACTGACCCACTCAGGGCACGCGTGCGTCGGCACGCAGTCGGCGAACGTGTAGGGCTTGACGTCAAGCACAGGCGTGCCGTCGACGAGGTCGTGGCCGCTGATCTCGATCACGCGGCCGCGCACGGCGTCGATCCTGACGAGCGAGAGTCCGATAGCGTTCGGCCGGTGCGGCGTGCGCGTCGAGAAGAGCCCGACCTTGCGGCCGCCGAGCCGCGGTGGTGCAATCTTGGCAGGGAACGTGGCGGCGGCCGACGACGACGACTTGGCGGCGTTTGTGTTCTCATGGAAGACGAAGAGCACCCAGAGGTGCGAGAACTGCTCGAGGCCCTCAAGCGCTGCGGCAGGCACGTTCGTGTGGAACTCGAGGCGCGCGCGCGCCGCCGGCACCAGCACGCCCTGCCGCGGGGTCCCGCGCCGCTCGGCAAAGCACGAGCGCACAAGCGCCACGCCGTCGAACGTGTAGCCGCTGGTGCGCTGCTGCTGCTTCAGCGCTTCGCGCGCTTCCTGGTTGCATGCAGAAGCAGAAGCGAGGTAAGCAGACATCGCCACGCCTGTCTTCTCTTCACATTGTCGGACGACGCACTCGCTCGGCGGTCGTGCGGCCGCTGCGCTCCTGCGCGCGCAGCTGCTGCTGGCGCGCAACTTCTCGACGTAGCGCAGCCTCGACCTCTGGCTGGCGGCGACGCGCGACGGCCGCGCCTGCGGCTGCTCCGAGCAGCGCGGCGGCTGCCAGCGCGAGCGCAGCAAGCCACTTGCTGTCGCCGTGCAGCACCATGGCGAATAGTGACAAAAGGAAGGTAGCTCCAATGTGGTGAGGTCACCGGAAGCGACTCGACGTTCCTTTGGATTTCGTGTATAGGAACCAAATAGGCGATTCTAATGCCGTTTTGAGCATGGAATTGAAGTGCAGACCTGTCTCTGCGCGTGCGCTTTGTGTGGCTGGGACTGGCTGAGCCACACACATTTTGGAGTGCACACACATCTTGGCCAGTCTTCCAAGCCTCCGAGCCAAAACGCTCGTGTCCACGACGACACTCGAGCTTGCGTGCACTGCCGAAGCGATCGTTACTGCTCGCGATGCGATCCGCTGTATTAGCGATCGACGAGCGGCGCGCACTGCAGCGCGCAGATCCGGCCGACACCTGCTTGCGCGGGCTCGCTCGCTCGCTTTGTGAGCCACAAGTTGGCCGTTCCCCCAACCAGCAAATCAGAGCACGAAATCAGAGCTCGGATCGCTTGGCTGCGCGTTGCTCGAGGCCAAAAAGAGGGGCTGCAGGCCGACTAGCAGTGCAAGGCGACCAATGCGTGGCTGCCAGGCTATATGCGCGCGGCCAATCACTCGATTGCTCCTAGCATTTGACCACCACACGTGCGGGAGCTCCCATGAAGAGCGAAGAGTTTGCTTTGCCAGCCAAACACACGTAAAGTGAACCGGCCCATCTGGACACTCGAAACCCCTACCCGCCGTGGGTTGTCGTCCGGTAAATCAGTATCATACCTGCATACATTCTCCTGTTTCGCCCCATTCCTCTTCCCAAATACATGGTTCAGCTGACTGTGTGCGAATCGCTCCAGCTTCATTTCTCCCAAAAGCAAAGTGCACACACACACACAGCTCCATACAAGCAGCAAGAGAGCTGCCGCACTGACTTCCTTTTCGTATGTGCGGGATAGCCCCAGAGGGTTCACTTCACACTCAGGCTCGAGCCTTCCGCACGCAGGCATTCCCTCGCTCACTCGCTCGCCCGCCGCCGCCGCGAGCGTCTCCGTCCCACACGCCCGCCTCCGGCACACGCTCCCCGCGCTCTACACACACGGCGGCGGACGACATGGCGGCGCCGCTCACGACGCCAGCGCTCGCCGCGCAGCTGCCCCGACGGCGGCGGCCGCGCGCGCTCGTACTCTCGCTCTCGCTCTCGCTGGCAGCGGCGCTCGCGCTGGCGGCCGCGCTGCCCTCGGCCGCTTCCGCGCAGGCGACGAGCGCTGGCCACTTCGTGTTAGAGCGCAAGACGAGCTCCACCGAGCTCAACAACATCCTCGAGGTGGTATACAAGCGCGGCGACGGCACTCCCACGTCCACGTCCGCGAATTTCCAGACAATCACGAATGCTTCGGACTGGGTGCTCAACGCGTGGGACAACCGCGCTGGGGGTATTGAGGAATATGTGCGGACGAATGAGCCCACGCTCACACACCTGGAGCTGGCCGTGCGCCTCGACAAGTCGCTTGGCGTCAAAAACCTCGCGTTTGAGCGCACGAGCACGTCAAGCTTCGACCCGACGCTCATGTTCTCGGGCGCGTCGCTCGGAGGCCTCGGGGCGCTCGACACGCTGTACGTGCACTTGATTTTAGCATGATCCCGATTGCACAGAGGTCTATGGCGGCACTGGGAGGTGACATCCTGATTTGTTTCGTCGTCGTCGTTGGATGTGTAGGAAATTCGTCAAGTTTAACGTGACCTTCAACGAGACGTCGTGGCTGCCGACGTCGACCAGGTTATCGTTGCTGTACGTCGCCTAACGAGAAAGGATTCGCTCTTGCTGAAGTGCTGAGGCTGGAGGGGAGAACGCAGTGGATGGAGTCTCTGATATCTGGAAGTACTTTTGCTCCTGTAGCTCGTTCGACCAATGCACGATCCCATCCTTCACGATCGATTTGGCGGTGACCATCACACGCGCGTACGTTGCTCGAGTGCTCCAGATCAAGATGAAATGCGGAGCGAGCTCATTAATCTTTCTTTGTCACTTTTTGCAGCGACTTCCGCGGCTCGAACCTGACGGAGTTCCCGAATTTCCTCCTCAATCTCAAGACCCCGCTCAAATCTCTGTGCGTCGGATTCCGAGGCTTCTCCCTCCTTTCGTATCAGACCTGGCTCCAGTTGCTGACGGAGGACAATAAACCTGTTGGCTGTTTGTTTTCTGTGGACAGGATCCTGGAGAACAACAGGTTCATGAACCCCGTGTGGTTGAGGTCGGATGAGTATGACGTGCTGAAGAACATTCCAACTGTGGTGAGCACGAACAACACGTTTGCGAACTCGAGCGTTCCGTCATCTATGGAGTCACCCGCAACGTCGATCACTGCGAGCTCGCAATCGTGCCATATCGAGATGGTTCAGAATATCCCGATCTGCATTAGAGGTGGGCAGCTGGTTTAGAGCGTTAATGGTGTGATGTGCGAGTTTCACAAAACTCACTTTGTGTGTTGGGGCAGATATCGGGTTCCGCAGCAACAAGCCGAGCATTCCCAACGGCGAGCCCGAAAAAACGGACAGCGAGAAGACGACGTCTCCGCTGTCCGGCGCCGACGGATCATCGGGCAAGCTGACGACGGCGGTCATCACGATCCTCAGCGTGTGCGGCGTGGCGATCTTGGTGGTTGCCTCGGTGATCTACCGCAGACGGAAGCGGCTGGCGGCGTTCAGCGGTGACACTCGCTCGAGCTTCTACGAGCACTCGGATATCCTCTTGTCGCCGAGTAAGCTCGAGCCGGCGAAGGAGGAGGCTCCGGCGCTACCGAGCAGCCAGCTGACGCCCGGTACCGTCGCCGATCTGGACCTCGGACGCGATGTGGTCCACCTGGGCAAGAAGCTGGGGGTCCACGGACTGCGCAAGGGCGAGTACAGAGACGAGCCAGTCGTGGCGCTTCGCGTGAGCCTGCGGTCATTGCACATCTCGATGCGCGAGGTGAACCGGATCATCACGAGCTACGCGCCACTGCGCCACCGGAACATCGTGGAGCTCATCGGCACGAGCATGACAGCGCTTGAGGATCTGCTCATCGTCGTCGAGTACATGGGGAAGGGTAGTCTGCGATCCGTGCTGCGGAACCCGAAGGTCGAGCTGCAGTGGCAGGACCGGCTGCGCATGACTGTGGACATTTGCTGCGCGCTCGACTTTATTCACTCGGCGCGCCCGAGCGCAGTGGCGAAGAACTTGACGTCGAAGAGCGTGCTGTGCTCGAACGAGCTCGTGTGCAAGCTCGACATCTTCGACTATGGGCGAAAAGTGCGGGACCACGTGGCGCCCGTGCTGAGCTTCGGCCAATGCGAGATCGCGTCCCGGTCGCCCGAAGTGCTCGCCGGTGAGCCAGTGACGCGCGCGGCGGAGGTGTACGCGCTGGGCGTGATCATGTGCGAGATCTCGCTGCGTCAGATGCCGTTCGAGGACATCATCAACGACAAGGGACCGACGATTGGCGACCTGTACATCGCGCGCGAGGTCGCGGCGCAGCGGTTGCAGCTCAAGCCTGCTGAGGACGCGCCGTCCGAGTACCAGCAGCTGGCGCTGCGCTGCTTGTCCTTCGATCCGGCGAGTCGGCCGACAGTGCCGGAGATCCTCCAGGCCCTGCAAGCTTGAGCACGAGTGTAGGAGCTGAGCAACGGTTGTGTGGCATCCGCGAACAAACCGCGAGTTGTTAGCGAGAGCGATGATGAGGTTTGCAGCAGAAGACGGAAGGAGGATGCGGTAGGTATCAGGTATGGTACCCGAAGCGACTCGGATTATTATGGTGGAAATGGATAGTGATATGACCAGTAAGTAGTGCATGGAATTTATCTGCGTTGCTACTCGCAACGCTCGAGCTTGACATCATCATCCGACACCGCGGAAGTGGCGACTGCAACTTGGCTCGTATCGTAGCCCCCATCGTTGCCGACATCATGTTTTAGCTCCTCGCTTTCGAACGGCCAGGGAATCTGGCGAAGGCGCTCCGCGAGCTGGCGGTACGGCGCCGAGCGCTGCTCGTGAGAGAGCGCTGAGCGGCCACTCGAAGACGGGAGTACCCACACTTCAGTCTCTGGGATACATTCGCGCGGCCATTCCTGAGGCAGCCGCGTCTGCACGCCATAGCTAGCAACCTAGAGTACATAGGGTCAAACCGAGATGTGTGAGGATGAGAAGAACGTGAACGTCGTAGCGCGATCGAGGAAGCTTGGATGAACCTTGGAGAGCGGCGGCGAGAAGAGGAAGCTGAACTGGCGCTTGCCGGAGAACGCGATGAGCAGCGGGCCATGCGGACGAGTACATCGCGCCACCGCATCTTCGCATCCTTGCTCACTTTTCACCATATTGGCAGATCCGTGCTGGTTCTTACAGACGCGTTCCCTATGAGCTCGCAGTCGCCGAAAGAAGTCGGCTTTCCACTGCGCCACTACAAAGTAGCATCACGATCAGAAACTGGTTTGCTGCTCGGAACAGCATGCAATGACATTCACGTACTCGTCTCCTTGGTGTACTTGGCAGCGTCGTTCCCAGGCTGGAGAAGGGCGAGCACAGATTGTTAGCTCAACGGCAAAAATCTTCAGCTGAGCCTGGAGAGCCTTGTGCCACTCAGCACACCTCCAATCCGATAGACGTGAAGCCGACGCCATAGAGGTACGGCATCGCATTCTGCATTGTCACAGGCGTGCCCGCCGGTAAGATGCCACTCCACGAGAGCGGTGGAAGGGTGCCGACAATCAGACTCCACATCCGGTTCGTTGGATTGCTGTACGAGTACCCGCCTGTCATAATGAGCACACATCCACGCATACAAAAGCGTCAGGACTGTCAACCGTCTCGACGACCAGCCATTCGCGCCCCTGCTCACTCTGCCACGCGTGGTCGGACGGATTGTGGCCCACGATGAGCAGCCGCAGCAATCGCTCTTCGTGGTGGAGACACTTGTAGCCGCTCGCGAAGCACGCGTCGCAGATGCCGTGCCAACGCTCCTGCCACTTGCTGCGCGGCGCGAGCGTCACGACCACTGCAGCACTAGCAGTAGTAGCAGCAGTAGGAGTAGCAGCGAGGGACTCGGATTGCTTGGTCCGTTTTCCTTCTCGGGGCTTCTTGCGGGCACTCGGACTCTATGATTCCACGCATATCAAGAGTTCATGACCGGTGATGAAGTCTCACATTGCCTGTCGCGTCTGCAAAGAACGCACATCGCGCGCGGGCGGCGGCGGCTGCAGCGCCGCGTCGTCCGTGACGTCCCCGGCCTGCTGCGCAGCTGCGCGTGTGCGCTTGGCGTCGAAGCGGAAGCGGGTGAAGACGTTGGCGGTGTCGTCCATGCGTGCTAGAGTCGCGAATGCAGGATGAGATCGCGACGCGATAAAATCGAAGAATCGCTCTGGTAGTGATCTGATGGGTACAAATCACTTGTCCAATCCACATCTCGTGCTTGATACGCTGCATCGGGCGAGCGATCCTCCACGTCCGAGACGCCCGCGCACTCGTCGTTTCGCTCGCCCGCGCTCGAGACGCACGCCCCAACTAGCACACCGCAGGGCAGCTCCTCGCTTGCCATGGCCACGACTTCGGGCGGAACCAGCATTCCAGCCAGCAGAATTCTCTCCGACTCGGACACAGCGACCGCAGATCTCTCCAAGCGTCTATCCGCTGCCTGTCGAGACGGTGATGTCGAGACCGTGCGCGATCTGCTGGCGCGAAACACCAGCACGCTCCTCAGTGCCGAGCGCACGCAGGTTATGAACACTGCCGGCGACGCAGAAGACATGCTCGACTCTCCACTTGTCGCTGCTTGCAAACACGACCGCCGAGAGGTTGTGACGCTGTTGCTGGATCGCGGTGCGGATCCAGATGTGAGGACGAGAAACAAAGGCACCTCACTGCATGTGGCGGCGCAGGCGGGACTCAAGGAGATCGCGGTGATGCTGCTCGCGAAAGGTGCAGACAGGGACGCGAGATCGTCAACTGGATGGACACCACTGCACGTGGCCGCTCGACATGGACAGCTTGAGCTCGTTACCGAGTTTCTGGATTGTGGCGCGGATCCGAATACCACATGCGACTCTGGGAAGACGCCACTGCACCATGCTGCTCTGTATGGCCACGTAGCCGTCATGATCGAGTTACTGTCGCGTGGAGCAAGTGTGGATGCATCGACGAATGGTAGCTGGACTGCGCTGCACAACGCCGCTCGAAACGGACATCGAGACGCGGTCGCCACGCTGCTGTCGTATTCGGCGGATACCGAAGCAACAACGAACAAGGGGCGCACGCCTCTACACGTCGCAACGAGCTACCATCAGGGACACATGGTTGCAGAGTTGCTGAGCCGTTCGGTCAACGTGAATGCTGCAGATGTGGATGGCTGGAGGCCATTGCACATCGCTGCGCGTGAGGGATGCGAAGCGATCGTGACGGAGCTGCTGGCGCACAACGCGGATGTGAATGCGACTGCCAACGACGGCCGGACTGCGCTTCATCTCTCAGCTGCCCGAAACTACACAGTTGTGGCAATGTTGTTGGCGCGCGGGGCAGCGGTGAACGCGGCAATGAGGGACAAGGCGACGCCGCTTTTCTGTGCGGTATTCACGAATGCCAAGGCCAACGTAGCACAGCTATTGCTGCATGGGGCGAGAGTCGATATCGCGATGCGTGGCGCCCGCACTCCCCTCCACGCAGCAGCTGGTCAAGGCGACCTTGAGCTCGTCCGCGTGCTGTTGGCAGAAGGAGCAGACATTGATGCTATCGATATATGTGGAATCACTCCGCTCCACTTCGCCTTGATAAACGGAAGAAAGGACGCCGCGATGGAGTTGATAGCGCGCGGCGCCAATGTGGAAGCGAAGATGCACAACGGCACGACCCCGCTGCATATTGCTGCTTCCAACCCCGATACTGCCATGATCGCGATTCTGGAGGCGCGTGAAGCTGGATCAAGATCAGACTGCAGCTTGGAATCCGAAGGATTGGAGTCCGAATGTTCCTCGGCGACTTTGCTCGACGAAAGAATCGTGGCTGAGCTTCTGGCGCGCGGAGCGGACGTGGATGCGACCAACTTGCATGGCGAAACGCCGCTTGCGTTTGCGCAACGCCGTCTCCGCGAATGCTCTGAGGTTATCACGTGCAGGTCACCCAGCCGGCGCAGAGTGGTTGGATGCACAGGGTGCTCCGGAGTATTGGGATGAAAAGCGTTCGCTTGATTCACACGCGCTGATTTTGGACAGTTGATCCGATAGAGGCGAGTACCCAGTCTCCCTTCTTAAGTGCGGAAATGTCTTCATACATTTCTCAAGTGCTTGAGTGCCGCCACCATCCGCCTTCAATGAAGTATTTATTGGCAGCGATGATCATGCCTCCTGCCGCCCCGAACGTGACGACCTCTGCCGAGACGTCGTCGCCAGCGCCGCTGAGTGCGCAGGCGCTCGCGGCGCAGTGTGTGGACCACGTAGCGCTTGAAGGCCGCTATGGCCTGGGGCTCGCCGCGCTGCTGGCCGCTGTGGACCCGCGCGGGGACGCGGCACTGCGGCGGCTCGTGTGGCGCCTGCTGCAGCGCCAGAGCGCGCGCGGCGTGCTGCTCTTCTTTCGTCGAGCGCCCGGTGCAAACAGTGCGAGCGCCGCAGTAGCCCCGGCGAGTGCAGAAACAGCAGTAGGTAGCAGCAAGAAGCGCAAGCGGCCGAGCGCATCACCATCACCGGCAGCATCCACCACCCACATCTCTAACTGCACCTTGGAGGAGCAGTTCGGCGGCGCAGCAGCTGGTGACCCGCTGAGTGCACGCGCAGTGGCGGCGCTGACGCTCGACGAAGCGCTCGCAGCGCCGCTGGCGGTGACTGCCTGCGTGGAGCTCCGTCTGCGCGCGCTTAACGTGCCGGTGCGGGCGATTCGCGCGGACATCGGCGCCGAGCATCTCGCAATCCTCGAGGCCGCAGGCCGCGCGCGTGTGGCGGGTGTCACGGTCACAGGTCTGGCGGCAAGCGTGGCGGTCGCGAGCTCGAGCGGCGGCGCCGTCAAGCGGCTGCACAGCGCGCTTGATACGTTGCTCTCGTACGGGCTCGTGGTCAAGCGCATCATGATCGTGACGCGGCCCGCCATGCGCCGCCTCAACATCGTGCACCTGCCACGCTTTGCTGCCGCTTTCTCACCGCACATGTTCGACGCGTCGGCCGAGTTCGAGTCGGATGACGCGTGGAAGCGCATCATCTGTGCCGCCGCCGAAGCGTACCTGCGCAACGTGCCCGGCTACACGTGCGTGCTCACCGACCTCGGGCGCGACCTGAACCTCCAGAAGCGCCATATCGAGATCCTGCGCAACCACGTGACGCACGAGTCCAAGAAGGATGAACACTTCAGCCTGGAGCTCTTCCAGGCCGTGCTGCGGTCGACGAAGAGGAAAGACCTCGAACCCAAGGTCCTCAACTGCATCCGGTACAGGCCGCCGACGGCCAGCACTGCGCTCGTCGTCGCACGGCAAGCGAGGCGCGGCATCGTGCTGGAGATGGGGCTGCTGCGCCAGATTTACAGCGTAATTGAGGAGAGTGGCGAGCACGGCGCGACGATCGTCGATATGCGCAGTCAGATTGTACTCCCTGGGAGCAGGATGCCGTACAAGCTGGTGTCGATTCTTGCCGGGACCTATGGCCTCAAGGCGGAGACGGTCATTCAAGGCAAGAACAAGGCGTTCCGTTTGTACGTGAACTCGGCACCGACAATGCTGCCCCTTGTGTCCAGAGCTTCTCCCTTGTTACTCGCGAATGCGCCGGCGAACTCCGACTCGCAGCCACCGGAGACGTTTGCGATTCGATCGAATCTGGCGCTCAAGTCTGCGCTGGGCGGACAAGAAGTTGACAGCACTCGGTCTCGACGCCGCACGCACATCCTGCAGCGCCTCGTGATCGAGAAGATCATTAGTCTATCGTCACTGCGAACGAGCGTGTTCGAGATGGAGCGGAAGCTCGCGGAGATGGAGAGCAACGGCAGCGGCGGCTCGATCTCGGCGCAGTTTCCGTCTGCGGTGGGGAAGGTAGACACACGCTCGATCTTCCGCATCGCGGAAGAGCTTGAGAGCGAGGGCTCGCTGCGGCTGCTGCAGCTGCCACTGCCGGCGAAGAATGTATCGACCAAGTTTCGCGCGCTTAAATGTGTAGTGTTCCCGGGCTTTGAGCACGATGAGCGGTACATCCAGAACTTTGTCGAGAACTACTGCCGCGACGAACGGCTGCGCCGAGTTCAGCACACACCGCAAAACCAGGTCATCCGGCTCGACGATGACAGTGAGTTTATGGACGACGACGGTGACGGCGTTGACGAGAATGACGATGACGACGAAAGTATGGCTACTGCACATGACGCAAACACTTCCAGCGAAGCTGGTCTAGCCGGTAATCGTCTAGACAAGCGAGGCGTTCGAGGCGTGAAGCGGAGACGACGGGAAGCGTCGGTTGAATCGAGTGAAAGTGTGGATCGGACGACGGAAAGCGGAGCCATCCAAGTGTACAATGGCGAAAGCACGAGTGGAAGAATGGATGCCGAAGAGGACCGGCCAGTTGCGATCACCTATCGCATTCGGCGCTTCATGGACCCTGGTATAGCGGGTGTGCACACGCATCAGTATCGCAAGCTCGGCTTCGCATATGGCGTCATGTACCGGTGCAAGATCTTCCACAAGTATCTCTGGGACTTTCTTCACGACCCCAAGAACACTGCACAGTACCAGTTGCGCGATGAAATGAGCAGCGAGTTCTCCTTTGACGGTGACGACGACGACGTTGATGTTGATGGTGAGAATGAGCTGCAGAACAGCGGAATCGTGTTCTCGAGGGAGTCGGTGCTGCATTCGATGCCTGTGGAAGTGTACATCCAGGCGTTCTCCGGCGGCGAGATTCTTACCCCAAGCGAGGTGTCCGTGGTAAAAGAAGCGATCGAAAACAAGCGCTTGTTCAGCGAGCTTCCGCCAGTGCTGTGCAGCAAAATCTGGAGCCACGAGTCGAAGCGGACAGCGAAGGTGCTTGGCGCGTTAACAGACTTGGGACTCGTCACGCCGCACAAGATCGGAATGAAGAGTCTGATCAAGATTCTTCGTGCTGGCTACTCGGACGGCCGCGATGGGGTGCTCTCTCGCGCGCTCGAACAGAATGCGCTCGGCGGGTTGTTTCGACTTCAGAACCACACGCGAATTGTGCTCAATGACAGGAGGCGCAACTCCCAATCGCAATACGATTCGCTTTGGGTGCATCGCCATCACCAGCAACAGCAACAGCAACAGCAACAGCAACAGCAACAGCAACAGCAACAGCAGCAGCAGCAGCAACAGCAGCAACAGCAGCAACAGCAAACAACCGAGAGTGAAGATGACGAGCAGCAGCCTCAGGGCATAAACGAGCTGAACGAGATCCGACTGGTTGGCATGACGGAGAAGCGGTACAGCTTTGCTAATATCTTACCACTGCGCTTTACGTTCGAGAGCACAAGCGATGTGGATCGGTATTGGGAAGCCCTCGAGTGCCTGTGCCTCGAGCAGATGGTCATGGAGGTCGCCGAGCCGAAGCCGAATGAGCCAAGCGTGTGCGAGGTGCCCAAGCCAGTGAAGACGCGCGCAAGTCGGATGCTTCGCGTCTTGGCGTGGATTTCCAAGTCCCAGAAGCCGCCTTCGAAGCCGCGGAACGGCAAGAGCGGGCGAATCGCCAACAGTCAAAAGCAGCGCGGTGTAATTGTCTCAAGGGCGTTCTATCCTCGCGACCGACGACGACGGCAACATCACAAGAACTCGTTTCCAAATGCAAATGCAACTGCAACTTCAGCTGCAGCAACAGCAACAGCAGGTGACGAAGGAGCATCACGGAGTACCAACAAGAGTCGCTCTGCCTCGATCGAAGATGATTTCGACGGCTGGGCCAACGCGAAGCCTCATCGCAGCACTCGCTCGGATCACAGAGGGTTGAATGATATCGGCGACGACGACAACGAGAAGGTCTCGCGATCGCTTTTGTGGACAGACGAACAGGACAAGATGTTGCTCGATCTTTTCATCGAGAACTGTCGAAGCCGGTGGAAGGTGCCGATTCCTCAGGGGCTGCGCCGCGACGCCGAGTCCGTGGCGTTCCGCAACCCGACCGTGTCGCGTTTGGGGTTTGGACTTGTCCCGATCGCGCGGAAGCTCGGTAAACGGCAGATCGATGTGAAGAAGCGGCTGCGCGAGAGGTTGATGGAGCCAGCGGCGAAACTGGTATTTGAGAACGCGAAGCGCGAGGCAATCTCGCTCGGGCACCCGTCCGGTATCTTTGACGAAGAAGTGGCGATCATGCAATCGACGCGTCTGACGGCGCTCTTCCGCCGCGCCGTCATGATGGTGGTGTCCCCGCAAGGTGAGTATCACCCACTTGTCGCGGAGGGTCTCATTTCGTTCTGGACAGCGCAAGAGATTCGGTTAGTGTGGAGGTACTTGTGGCTTAAAAACTGGATCGTGCGCTCGACGGAGAAGGAACGGAACCGCTACACTACGACGCAGCGCCTCCTCGACTCGCTTAAGGTCACGACACTCTCGTATCCGCTGTGGCTCTTTCGTCAAGCAGCCGAGCACGAGAGCATGATCAGCTCGACGCTAGAGGAGGACGGTCCCAGTGCGCAAGGTGAAAATGGTGAGAGAGACAGCCCGGACTCTGCGCAGCCGAAACTCAGTGATTCTAGCCTCGATGGCAGCACGAGTGGCGTGGAGCAGTTGTTCGAAGCCGAGTTCCCAGTGAACGCGACACCAGGGCAATGTGCACTCGAACTTGGGTGCCAGGTGGTCGGTACATGCTCGCTTATCGCAACGTACTTTCCTGACGGTGAACAAACAGACGATGACGCGGCGACGGACACGACAAAGCTAGCATCGGTCGCCGCGATGAGGCGGCGCAACCTACGCTTCCTGAACGACAAGAGCCTGAAAGGCAGCACTGGTTTTGCGGCACACCTCGCCAAGTACGTCAGTTTCCAGCGGCCATCGCGGCTGATGGAGAGCTGGCACGTCGAGACGAAGATGCACGCGGTGACTGCGCCGGACCGCGATCAATTGCAGCAGCTGGAAGCATTCTCGCTGTCGGATCCAGACGATATCGACATACAACATTTTCCGTCGAGAAAGCGACTGAAGCTATCTTATACCGAACTCGCGGACGCTGTTGTCAGCATTGTGAAGGCTAGTGGCGAAGAAGGAGTATCACTGTCGGAGGTGACTGACAAGCTGCACAAATGGCGTTCCAGTGACAAGAGTGTCAAGCTTCGTGAGGTGACACCTGGAGCTGTTCGAGCGTGCCTGAGTACCCTAGTGGAAGAAGGTGTGCTGCTCTGCGTGAACGCGTACGCCGACCAGCGATTCGTGACGTCCGACTTCAGCAGCATGTGGCTGCTGCGACCGTACACGCTCTTCAGCTTGAGCAGCAGTAGCGGGAAGAAGCGGGCGACCCCGCGGGTGATCTACGAAGAGGGCAAGGACATGTTGTCGTTCCCGTGGCTCAAGATGGATGGCGGGCCAAACCACAAGTTCCTATTTGCAATCCAACGCAAGCTGCTGGCGTTCATCCTCCAGGCGCCGGGCATCAACGAGCAGAGCCTGTTCGTCAAGATGGAGAAGCTGCTGACACTGCAGGACACGCGTGAGGCGCTGTCGCTGCTTGCTGATGAAGGGCTCGTGTACGTGCGCGCGGCGAGCGCAGAGGAGCCCGTATCGCTCTTTGGTAGGAAGCGCAAGAAGCGCGGATCTGTGGCGGTGACCATGGTGAGCGACGTGCTGGCGGTCGATCGCGCTGAGTTCGTGCTGCACTACTTCCCACAACTCGAGTGCATCCAGCGCTTCGGCAACATGGTACAGGACTACCAGGACGAGGTGCCCGATTTCCACCGCGGGCAGCATTGAGAGGAGAGCGAGCGAGTGCAGAGACTGGATGGAGGTTGGTGTTGGGCATTGACGCACTCGTCGTTTGTTGTCCACTTAGAATGTAGCCATCTGCTCGTCCACCCACCCACCCACTCAATTGGTCTCTATCTTGCGGCTGTCACGCATCTCGAGGGTTCAGCGCATCCTGTATACGGCGGCACACACGTGTGGCCGCCATAAGAACCATCACTGACGACGACCCACTTGCATATCAGAGGTCCCATGCTGATTCTAGGACCTGAACATGTTGGATGATTCCAGCTGAACCCAGGTTACATCACTATTCAGAATCATGTGCTGGCTGTTTTTTCATGTGGGACGACACGACACTTGATTTTAGTATGGAGGAGATGAGCACGTACGCCAGCAGGCGGCTCGAGAAATGGCACCCCGCCCGCTTCATTCTCAATCTCGCGCTGCGCCGAGCAAGCAAGCGAAGGCGCTGCTCGCCTGGCGGTCATGGAGATCTTTCAGGATGGCGAGCTCGAGGAAGCGGTGTGTATATCTACGTACGGTCAATCTACCCTACATGGGTAGTCAAAAGTTCTGACTCGTCTTCTACTTCTGCTGCTGGCACAGATGCGCAAGACCGACGGACTGCAGGCCACCAACGTCGCGAGCTGGTGGCGACTCTTCTGCGCTTCGTACGAGGAGCTCATCCAGTCGATCACCTCGCCGGTGCGCGCCGTCTACTCGCTCACGGATCTCGGCGAGCGCGAGTTTGTCGTTACACCCGCCAACGGCGCCGCGCCATTCGCGGTCGTGCGCGAGGACCTCCGACTGACGAACGCACGCAACGAGGCGCTCGCCTGCAGCTTCTGGCATCGCAAGGATGGCGGTGGGGCGTTGCGACCAAGCGCTGAGTCTCATTGGCGCGAGAGCGTGAGCAACTACCACCGCAGCAGCCTCGACAGCGTCGTCGCCAGCGGCAGGCTGAGCACGGTGGACCCGGCCGAGGAGTTGCTGCTGCTGTCACCGCCCGCGTTCGCGGCTGCGACTGCAGCCCCGTGCATCGTGTACCTGCACGAGTTGTCGTCGTCGCGTAAGGAGTGCGTGTACATGCGCGAGAAGGTGCTGGCGGCAGGCTTCTCGCTCTTCGCGCTCGACCTTTCCGGGTCAGGCATGTCCGAGGGCTCCCGCGTGTCCTTCGGCCACTTCGAACAGGACGACGTGCGCGCCGTGCTTGATTTTCTGTACGCCACGGGCCGTGCGTCGAAAGTAGGCATCTGGGGACGCGGCATCGGCGGCGCCGCGGCGCTGCTACACCTCCGCAGCGCTTCAACATTCCACTACAAGAGCCTCATGCTCACGAAGGCGCAGGCGCTCGAGCTCCAGATCGTCGAGGACAAGGATACAGGGAAGCTGCTCTGCTTGCGACCGTCGACGCTGCGACTGCCGTTCCGCCTCACGCGCACGGACGTGAGCAACGGCGACTTCATGCTGCTGTCGATCGGGAACGAGCTTGTGACGGGCTTGAGTCCGGCGCAGTGTATGCAGCGCATCCGCGACTCGCAGGACGCGCGATTGCGCGTCGCAGGCTACGCCAAGTCTGACACTTGGGAGCAGGACAAGTTCGTGACAGCGCTCACGGTGGACTGCTCATTCGGAGATCTGGAGCAAGTAATCGCTGACTCGATGGGGATGGTCAGCGCGAGCGCGCAGCGACGCAACCTTGCATTCCCGGCCACGATGGTGTCTGCCGCCGCCAAGATCATCGGGCGCTCCGTGCGCAAGTCGGGTGGTTTTAGCCTGAGCGACGTCAAGCCGCTGGACGACGTGGCCACCTTCCAGTACCCGTGTTTGTTCTTGTGCGCGACGAAGAAGGACTTTTTCACACCAGCGCACACGATGGCGCTGCACGACAAATATGGTGGTCCCAAGCAACTACTGCAGTTTGAGGGCGTGCACGAACAGAACCGATCGAATGAGGTGCTGGACACCGTCCTAAGTCACTTCCAGGACACACTGAGCGGGAAGCCGTAGGGGACTAGCGAGTGTCGACGAGAGGTGTGCGTAAGAGGAGGAGGAGGAGGAGGAGGAAGAGAGTACTATTTAGCTAAGCAACAATAATGTTCATATTCGCCGCAGAGTCTGGAAGGGTTGGCTCACGGGACTGAACACACTCGTTGCCTGCAGCTTCGGATCTATCGCCACCACGGTTGCAACAGCCGGAGTGCTGCCCCCAGCAGTTCCATGACTGTCTGTAGCGCGATGTGCGCGGATACGAAACACGTAGCAGCCGAGAGGAGCGAGTCCCGAGACCAGAGCTTCGCAGTCTAGGAGGTTCTGAGCCGCCACAATCCAGTGTCTCGCCGACGTCGTACCTGTCCCCGACTCGCTCTCGTCGTTGACATTCGATGCGAGGCTCTCCACTTGGCTCATGTGGACGTCATACACGAGTTCGTCCTCTCGATCATCTCTCGTCTCGGAGCCTGACTGCCCGCTACACCACGCAATACTGAGAGAGAAGCTGTTCTTCGCTGTACATACTGGAGCTGATGGTGCCAAGAAAGCTGAGCACAATGATGGATATCAAGCCATCGTTAGTGGCACCAAAGCGAAGACATGCGAACGTGTACAAACACAGCATTGACATACGAAATGTCCATGTCACTTGGTCCGGACTCCAATACGCGCCGTCCCCAAGTGAATTGCGCGCCAGCACGCGAAACTGGTAGGCACTGCCACACCGGAGCTGATCAACGACGAACCTATCCCCGAAATCGACCGGAATCGCACTACCGGAGTCAATCCACTTGCCATCGCCATCGATTCGAACTGTTGCTGATCCGTCGAGTGTCGAATGCAATCGATACTGGAGTGCATAGCTCTCCACAACGTGACCGTTGCAACGCGGGAGCTGCCAAGTCACCGAGATCGAGTGTGCGGTGCGGTCGAGCACGCAGAATTTAACGGGCGGTTCGGGCGGCGCCGCGTCCGTGCTCTCAAAAGGTGAACAGGGCGAAGCATGCGCGTCACCCCAGCCGCATAGTGAGTAGTGCGGCACAATACGGAAGCTGTATGCAGTGGCAGGAATGAGATCTCGGACATCAAGGCTTTGGCCTGAGATCCGCGTCACTACCACCTCCCACTTCGTACTCGTCGCCACTCGCGCTTGCAGCTCGTAGCAGTCGATGTGCTCGGTTGAGTACGGCTTTGTCCACACGAGCTGCATGGAGCGGGCAGCTCGGCTCACCACTTTCGGGCAGTCGTTCGTGCAAATGCCATCGCTGGCTTCGCCGTCGGGAGACCATCCGCGCTCGTTCCACGCGCGCACGCGGAAGTAGTAGACGTGTCCTGGAGCGAGCCCTGGAGCGAAGTATTCCTTATATCCGTCGAGCAATCCATTTCTCGATTCTGCTGCCATTGCGCTTGTGTCAATTCCAGCGGACGACCTCGTGTCCCCGGCATCAGAGTTGCGCAAGTTGCTCACGTCTTTGACAACGCTTTCCCAAGCGCGCTCGTGGTCTTGCGGCTTAAGCAGACGCCGAAACGAGCTCACTGAGACGGACACGATGCTGCCAGTGCACTGGCTCTGGATCGAGAGGCGCGAGATGTTCGAGCCATTGTTCTGCGGCAGCCGGATGCGCATGCGGACGAAGCTGTCACCCACCTCGATTATCGAAGGAGCAACCATGGCGTTCGGTGCGTCACCGTCCGTGCAGAATACCATGGGTGAAGAGCGTGCGCTCCATCCCACTATGTGATTCCCTGCTTGCACTGCAACACTGTAGCGCGACGCCGGGAGCAGGTTGCAGATCCGAAAGAACGGCGAAGCGCATTCTTGAGTGAGCTCATCTACGCTCTCGCAGAGCACCCACGTGACCTTGAACGAATACATCGACGACGGACTGCAGTTGACGCTCCACGCTATCGTGAGCGATGTCGATGAGACCGCTTGCAAGTGGACTTGAGTTGGTGCGTCGGGAGGTGCTGTAGACATACACAAATGTCACACTCAAACGCCATACCGCACATTCACCCGACAATGATACGTACGCTCGAGCAGCAGTTCCAGCTTGCGATCCTGGCGATCCGCAGCGATCTCCATCGGCGTGAAGCCCAACTACAGGCTCACAAAACCACTCAGCACAATGTTAGGAGGCAAGGACAGCTAACTCCCAGCATGTAGCTCGAGTATGTGTGCGATGTGCATACGTGGTTGGAACTCTTCGTTTTGGCGTGGTGCCGGAGCATCTCCTGGGCTACTGCAGGCTTCCCGTATCGAGCCGCCATGTGCAGCGCAGTCTCGTGATCCTGACAGCCATGATGACTATCAGATCAACTCTCGCACATTACGTCAATAAACTTTCCTTCACGTACGTGAGCAGTCGTCGCGTTTACATCTGCTCCAGCTCGCACGAGCACTTTCGCGACCGCATCCTTCTCAAGCGCCGCGGCAGCATGCAGCGCGCTGTAGTGGAGTACCTTTCTCCGTCGAACCCGATGGATGATCAGCCCAAAGTCCGCCAACGCCTTTAAACTCGGAACGCCGATGCCATGGACAAACTCACACTATGGTTCCTGTCTACTGGGACGCCGCCGCGGATGTAGTGGTCAACTTTCTCAAGGTCTCCTGCGCCCGCGGCCTTGACGAAGTCGTCCACGAGCCACTGGAGCCGCAGCGGACTCTGCGCCTGCCTCTGCAAGCTTGTGGTGGCCATGAGCAGCTCACTACCGCTGCTTTTCCTGCCGGCCGTTGTCGCTGGAAGCTGCGCAGCACACGAAAGAGTGACGAGAAATCAGCGGCGCGCACACAAGCAGAGCGGTTACCTACCGACTATCGATCTCACAGGCTCCAGCTGCCGCTGGACGTCACGTCGAGGTTTATGCTTTGCGAGTGATCGGAGTTGGTTTGTGAGAGACTCGGGACGCACGCCGGTGCTGCGCTGCGCCGCCATCCGGGCTTCCGGCTGAGCATGAACGAGCACGATGATGCATGAGATTGCTCAAGATGTCTACCCAATTCAGAACGCCTTTTCGTATTTTGTTGTCTTCAGATTTACAAATTTGACTCAATGAAAGGCAAGTCTAAAAACCTCATCTAGACATTCCGAAATCAGCAGTCCAAATATCAAATCTGAAATTCTGTAGCATGCAGAAAACTACACCTCATAATCACGCAGCGATGGCGATGACGACTTGATCATCCTGGTCAGTGTTGTCGTTGCTGTCTCGGAGACGTTGGCGACTCAGCGCGGATGTCGGCGTGAGAAGTTCGTCCCCGCCGCTGTAGGTGCCACCGCTCTCGTCCTCGAAGTGATCAAGCAGCAGCCGTTCGATCGCGTTTTCCTCTTCGATGATCGGCGGGCAACGGCGGCGCAGCGGCAGGTTCTTGAGGTGATGCAAATGATGGTGA
>JAASFW010000288.1:0-24724 GCA_023334005.1 Globisporangium orthogonon | reverse complement strand
GCGATCCTGGAGGACATGGAGGCAGTCGCGAAGGAGTTCAAGCTCTTCCGCTTCGAGCGCGTGCAGAAGCTGCATCTGTACGCGAACGGCGCGTTTGGTGTGGACAACGACCTGCTCACACCGACGTTCAAGCTCAAGCGCACCAACCTCGCCAAGTTCTTCGAGAGCGAGATCGCTGCCATGTACGCTGGCGCGTCGCCGTTCTAAGTGCTGCAAGAGTAGATGATATCGATGGCAGAGTACAGAGTAGAGTGTACAAAGAGCGTGAAGTCAATGTGTAGCTTACGAGCGCGAGCGTGTTCGTCCGCATGCGAATGCATGAAGCGAGTTGGCTTGCTTGCCTGGCAGGTTGCTTCTGCGTCTAGCCCGTGATCGTGAGACGCGCCTCGCTCGCAGGGTACGCGATCTCTCCTCCGCGATGCACCACGAACGCGCCCACGAGCGCACGCACGAGCGGCCCGGCGGCGTGCGCTGTTGCGGCCGCGTCGGGCGGCAGGTTCTTCTCGAAGAACTCCCACCCGTCCATGCTCGGCACGAACACCGTCGCGACACGAAGCCTCCGGTCTGGGTCGTCATTCGAGACGCCGTCCGCGAACTCGAGCCGTGTGATCTCCTGCGCGTTCGTGTCATAGCTAACGACCATCCCGGAGATCTGAGGGAACGACGAGCTCATCTGCGGGAACTTGCGCAGCATCCGCGCGAGCGCGCTCTTAAGGTCGCAGACGGCCATGTCCACGACGACCGCGGGCTTGCGGAGCGGCAGGAAGCGCTCGAGCCACGCCTCGGTGATCTCGAGGTCCGCGCCGTGGAGCTGGTCGCCCTTGATGAACCCGGCGTTGAACACCGCGACGTCCGCGCGGAGCTCTTCGCGGAGCGCGTCCGCGACCAAGTTGCCCAAGTTCGTCTCCTGCGTGCGGCAGGACGCGCGCGAGCCGTCGAGAAGTGTGCGCGAAATTGCGAGGCGCTCCAGTTTGCCCTGCGCCTTGGCTTCTGCGCGCACATTGGCGTCGTACTCCAAGAGCAAATTGCGGAGCGCCGGGTCGGGCGCGAACCCGCGGTTGCACAGCATCTGCCACTGGAAGGTGATGTCGACGGTCTCGCTCCGGTCGAACGTGGCTTCGGTCTTCACGACACCGACGTCCACGACGCCGAGCCAGAGCGCGTTCTGCCCGGACTTGTGGATGAGCGTGTCGCTGGCGAAGAGCGACGTGGGCTCGTGGTCGTGGCCGCCGAGCACGAGATGAATGCCGGGCACCTGCGAGACTACAACCTTGTCTTCCTCGAGTTTGAGGTGCGTGAGCGCTACGACAATGTCTGCGCCGAGCGCCTGAAGCGCCGTGACGCACCGCCGCGCGTGCGGCACCACGGCCTCGAATGCGACCTGGTCGCCCGCAAACGGGTCGTCACCCGTGACCGTCGTCGAGACGCCGAAGAGTCCCATCCTGATGCCGTTTTGTAGTTCGACGATCCGGAAGTCCTCAAGTCCTGGGAAGAGCGCGCCCGAGCCGCGCGCGCGGACGTTCGAGCCGAAGCACGTGAACGTGGCGCCGCGCAGCAGCGCCGCCAGCCGCTCACCGCCAAAGTCGAACTCGTGGTTGCCCAGCACGACGAACTCGACGCCCAGCGCGTTCAGCACGTCGATCATGAGCGCGCTGGGGAAAACGGAGATGGTCGGAGATCCGAGAGAGGAAGTCGTGAATTATCGCAGATATCGCACCCTTTGTCTTCGCGGTCGAGCTCCGAACGCCAGAGAAAGTCTCCGTTGAGCGTCACGACCACGTGCGCGTCGGGCGGGAGCTGCGCCTTCGTCGTGCGGAGCAGCGTCGCGAACTCGGCGATACCTGAGTATGTTCTCGCAAAAATGTCAGTTCGATCAACAAAAATGCCCTATGACAACATAAATGTGACATAAACGCAACGTTACGCACCTCCCTGCTCGGCAGAGCTGTTCGGGAAGAGCTCGTAGACGTCGTTGAGCGTGAGGAAGATGACGCGCGCGACCGACGTCTCCGGCTCCGGTGGCGGCAGCACGGGCGACAGCAGCGCGTTGGGCGTCAGCACCTCCGCAGGCGCCACGGCGGCGCCGCCGACCTCGATGTGGAGTCTCGGCTTGAGCGGCGCGTCCATGTTTGCGATTTTGCGCTCTGCGGCTTCAAGGTCGAAAGGTCGAAATTTATAGCGAAAAATATCTCCAAGCAACTCCTGAAACACGAACTTCGGGGACACGCTTCGCTCCTTCGCGATGTAGGTGTCGATGATTCGCATGCAGCTCCTCTCTCTCGCTACGCTAAACTGAAGTGATCCGAAGTCAAGCAGACGAAGTGCGGCACGGTATCTTGGTCCTAAAGATCACGAACGACGAGCAGGCTGTCGATGGCGCTGAGCAGGCCGCATTGCGTCGCACACGAAAGACATACCACATGAAAAGATCGCGACGCGGTCGATTCAGCGATGGAGCGCTTATGTGCTGTGAAACGAAAGGATTGGATTTCGACCATTGCGAACGCAACATCTGAAGCTCGAGAACAGCTCCGAGTGGATCGCCACCAGAGTTTGGATTGCAGTTAGAATATCGATAATGATAAAATCAAGTTCAACTCGGTCGTCTCTACGATAAGCTCCTAATCTATACTTTCTTCAGGTGAATCAGTGCAAGTAAGGACAATCCGATATTTTCGCTAAAGTTCGATTCGTTCCCACCATCAAAACAACTTTAACTAGCATCCAGCAGCAATGGGCAGGAGGAAGAAGCTTGGTGGCGGCGGCGGTAGCTCCTCGAAGCATGCAAGTGGCTCCCACGGCAGCGGCCTCGTGGTCGTGAACCCAGCGCTCATGCAGTCGGCGCTCATGCAAGGCGCAGCGAAATCAGCGCCCGGGAAGAAGCGCAAGGCGCCAGTCGACAACGCCAAGCAGCAACAAAAGAAGCTCAAGAAACCCAAACAGCCCAAGCAGCTGGCGCCAGGCAGCAGCAGCAGCGCTCAGCAGCACAAACGGCCGCTGAAGAACGCAGCAGTGGTGGTGGAGACGACGGTGCAGTCTGCTGTGTCGGATCCGCGAGACGACGACAGTGGGAAGAGCAAGACACCCGTCACACTCGTCGTCGCCCGGGATGAGCAGCTGCTCGCCGGCGCGTACTGGATCGCGCTCTCACGCGCGGCGAAGCGTAGCTGCGTGGTCGTGGTGCCCAACAGCCACCACGCGGGGCTCACGCCACAGGCCGTGGCCGGCGCGCTGCGTCACTTGGGCTTCCAAGCGATCGCGATCCACAAAAAGATGACGCCGGCGCAGCGCGCGGAGGGCATCGAGCGGCTGGCGAGCAACGTGTCGCAGCTGCTGCTCGTGACGACCGAGCACTTTGCCGGCGCGACAATGTGCGCCGACGCCGACGTGCTGCTCGTGGGTGTTGGCGCGCAGGCGGCGTTCTCCAAGTTCGCGGCGGTCTTCCAGGTCTTCTCCTCCTCCTCTTTATCTGCGATCACCAGCAACAGTAGTATTGGTGGGAACGCATCGAGCTACCGGCCGGAGCTCACGAGCGCGCTGCTTCAGCAGCTGACGGCGCGTCTGAAGCTCGCGACGCAGATTACGGAGATCACGCAGCGGCTCGCACAGACGGCGAGCGCCAGGGACGCGGACGCCAAGTGGGCGAACAAGCTCGCGCGAGGTGCGGAGCTTGGCGACGACGACGACGACGATGTCGACCGCAGCAACACGGAGCAGAAGAAGAAGAAGAAGAAGCGAACACTCAGTTCGGACGAGCAGCGGCTGCAAGCGCTCACGGAGAAGCTCACGCTGCTGATCGCGCGCAGGCTCGAGACGCCGAGCGATAAGAAGAGCGAGACTGGCAGCGGCAATGAGATGACGGGGGCGGCAGTAGACCACCAGAACGGCAGAGAGAAGCTCGCGGCGCTCGGGATCGTGACGCTGAGTGCCTCTGTCGGCGCGGCGCTGGCGGACGAGCGGTTCGCGGCGCAGACGCAGTGGATGGACGCGGCGCGCGGCCAGCAGCACGGCGGCGAGTGGGATGGAGCGGTCCGCCACGGCGCCTCGAAGGACGCAACGTCGCTCGCGCTGCGCGAGACCTTTTGCGCGCATCTAAGAAGCCGCGAGAAGCTCCAGAACAGCACGACGACCGGCGACAGCAGCTCGCCCGCCACGCGCCTGCTGCACGAGTGGAGGCCGAACCCCAGCCCAGCGGACGTGGACAGGTGGGGCGGCGAGTTCGGCAAGGCGTGCGCGCACAACGAGGTGGTGCTGCAGGCGCTGCGGCCGTTCTGCCCGCAGGAGGTGCTCAACTCGCGCGTGTGCAGCCGGCGCTTCCCGGCGCCCGGGAACCAGGGTTTCGATGGCTGCCTCGAGCACCTCCGGCTGCAGTGCCGCGCACAGCAACGTGCGATGACGCTCTGGGACGCTGAGAGCTTCGTCTTCATCTCGCGCACCGGGCGCGTGACGTCGGCGAGGAAGAGCCAGCTGCTCCAGACGCACCTCTCGCTCGCGAGTCTGCAGTGCCTCGTCGCGAACCTGCGCAGCTGGACGCTCGCAGGCGAGGGCGCGGTGCCCCCCGTGCGCGTGCTGCAGGCGCTGCAGCTCTGCTGCGCGCTCGGAGCAGGCGAGCAGAAGGCGCCGTGGCTCCCCGACGCGAAGCTGCTGAAGCGCGTGATGAGCTTCGCGGTGGGCGGCTCGGCGCGGCTCTGGAAGCAGATCGCGCGCGTGCCGCCGCTGGCAGACGAGGTCGTGTACCCGTGAAAAAGCTCATGTGTCGCCTGTTAGTTACTGTAGTAGTCGCTGTCAACAAAAACGTGGGGCTCTAGTGTCTTGGTTGACTCGGGCGGTGGTGCTGGGAGCTGGTGCTGGAGGTCTACTGCACTACAGCTGCTGTTGCTGCTGTTGCTGGTATGATCCGAATGCTCTGAATGCCCTGGGTGTTCTGCGCGGCGCGGCTGCGGCTCTTTCTTCTTCTGCGGCACGAGCTCCGCGGCGAGCGGGTCGAACACGAGCCAACCGTCCGGCCGCTCGACGCGGTGGTCGGCGAAGCGCAGCTTCTCCTCCACGAGCCGCTCGAGCGCGCGGCGACACTCGGTCGCGTTCACCGCCAGCGGCGTGGCCATCGCGTCATCATCCGCTTCCTCCTCTTCCTCTTCCGACAGCAGCTCCGGCACCTCCGGCTCGCTCGCTAGGAACGGCAGCCTGCCGACCACGCATGCATTCAGTGTCTCGCCACATACCGTCCAACGGTGACCTGCGTCGTCAGCCGACCCACCAGACAGGCAGCTCGCGCGCGAGCCGAAGCAGCAGCGCCCAAGCACGCGCCGGCAGCTGCAGGCGCGCGGCCACCAGCGCCAGCGCGTACAGCACCAGCAGCGCGAGCGTCGGCGCGCGCTGGCGCGTCCCTGGCAGCCGCGTGGCATGCGCCAGCAGCTCCTCCGCCAGCGTCTCGGCGAACGGGAAGCTCGGGTAGAGCTCGCAGACCAGCGCGGCGCGCGCGTAGGCGTCGCGCGCCAGCTGCGCGGCCAGCGCCACGCCTGCCAGCGCGTAGCACATGAGCCCGAGCGAGCCGCTCGGGCCGCCTACGCCCAGCGCGAGGTGGCTCATGCGGTTGTTGGTGTTGTTGCCTGTTGTAGCTCTTTATCGAGAGGGGCTCTTTGCGGTCATTTTGCAGAAATGCCAACCTTTTGCGGTTGTTTGGTAGAATCCCAGCCTTCTACGGTTATTTTTGGAACAATGTCAGCCGTTTGCGGTCGTTTTGTAATACTGTAAAATTGCCACTCGCACTTTTACGAGTGAAAAATAACCAAATCTTCGCGTACATTCTTGTACGTCCAATGCTGCTGTACCGTCCACAAATCAGTGCTTCCTGGACGCACCGTGGTGCGTCCAAACTCTCTGTGCGCGTACACTTTTCTCCTTACAAACACAACGTGAGACGTCGTTTTGTCGAGGCATACAAAGTTTGAGTCAAGGTGGTCCAGCTGACGTTGGCTCTTCCCACTTTCGGTTCGCTCGCTCAGTCATTCCGGAATTGACCAGGAAGCACCCAAGTCACCCCAAGCACATCAAGATGGCCGACCAGCTCACGGAGGAGCAGATTGCGGAGTTCAAGGAGGCGTTCTCGCTCTTCGACAAGGACGGTGATGGCACGATCACGACCAAGGAGCTCGGCACGGTCATGCGCTCGCTTGGCCAGAACCCGACGGAGGCGGAGCTCCAGGACATGATCAACGAGGTCGACGCGGACGGCAACGGCACGATCGACTTCCCCGAGTTCCTCACGATGATGGCCCGCAAGATGAAGGACACGGACTCGGAGGAGGAGATCCTTGAGGCCTTCAAGGTCTTCGACAAGGACGGCAACGGTTTCATCTCGGCGGCCGAGCTGCGCCACATCATGACGAACCTCGGTGAGAAGCTCACGGACGAGGAGGTCGACGAGATGATCCGCGAGGCGGACATTGACGGTGATGGCCAGATCAACTACGAGGAGTTCGTCAAGATGATGATGTCCAAGTAAGGCAGCTACTCGCTCCTTCGCTGCACGCGCGGCGCGTATGCGGCGGCGTCATAACACGCCGCGATGCACGGGCGTGCAAGATTTTCTCTCCATAATATATCGTTGTTGAACTAACAGCACCCACTCGCCTCCTCTCGTCCGTCTACTTGCTCGTGCTTGTGATGCGCATCTTCTGACGTGGCGTTGCCGTTGTTGGTCACACACGTCGCTTCCCTCCCCTCCCCCAAGCAGCACTGACGAGTCGCACGTGGCGCCGCTTCGTGCGAGGCTCCACTTCTGCCCAACAAGCAGCTGACGACGACAAGCGCGATGGCTGCCGCGGCGCCAAACGAGATCGATGAGGCCATCAAGCAGCTCAAGGCCAAGCCGGGCTTCTCGGCGTACGTGCTCATGAGCAACGACGGCATCGTCGTCAAGTACGAGAACCTCGAGTACAAGGAGGCCGTGATGCACGCGTACCACGTGCTCGCGCTCTACGGCCGCACCAAAAAGCACCTGCACAAGCTCTTCCCGGAGCCTGGTGAGGGCGAGCTCGAGTGGCTGCGCCTGCGCACCAAGCTCCACGAGCTCATCATCGCGCAGCACCTACGCTTCACACTCGTGGCGCTGCAGAAGCCCGAAGCCACCGAGAGCCTCGCACCGGAGTCCGCCGCCAGCCGCGTCACCGTCGAGGAGACCAAGGAAGAGGAGAAGGCTCCCGCCGCCGCCACCTAGCTCGATTGGTCGGTCGGTCGATCGGTCGATCGGTCGATCGTATGCATGTACTAGGTCCCACATAACACTGTTCCGCATTACCTATCGCATCCATTGCCATCACGTCTCCACGTAGTGTAGCGAGGTCTCCGCGTAGGAGGCAGCCGACCATTCCTGATCGCCGCTTCACTTGCCTTGCTCAGTTTAGCGTCAATGAGCCGGAAGAACGACGGCGTCTCGGAGCTGCGCAGCCCGCGGTTCGTTGCCAGCAAAGTGCCACCGCCGCTCCAGTTCTTCCAGCGGCACATCGACGCCGACGGACTCCACCCGAGCGACGCGGACGACCGCTCCATTTTCCAGCGATACGTCGCAGAGACGTTGAGCCCGACTCGCAGCACCAACAACGAGAGCTCGTCATCAACATCTCGCTCACCATGGTCTCCTCGTCCGCCGATTCGGTCTCCGAGAGTCTCAGCTCCGGCGGAGACCACAAGAGCAGGAGCGTCACAGTCTCAGCTCCTCGCCGAGTCGTCGCCGACCAAGTTCGACAAGCAACACCAGCCGCTAATGCGACCGCACTCGCCCGTCGGCGAACTGCCTCCAGAGAGCGCAGTCTTGCTGCGAGGACCTCCAACGAACCCAAGGACCCCGAGACGCCGAGCGATGCTCACGGCGACCGATGTGGACAAGATCACGCTCTGGCTGCGGAGCCTCGCGCGCGAGACGAAGGCCTTCTCATCTTACTCACTCTATTGCGAGATGCTCTTCCGCGAGAGCCGCGTGCTGACGCAGGGCAAGGCGACACCCAACCGGCTGCAGACCGCCGTTGCGTTCCATTGCCTCTGCAAAGCCACAAGCGTGTTCGCGCGCCAGGAACACCTGCTCGCCGCAATCTGCCGCGACCTCGCTGCCGCGATCTTTGTCAATCACGAGGACCTCCCAATCGGGAGCGGCGAGATCGAGGCACTCGAGTGCTTCTCGCAGCAGCTCACATACTACGACCAGGAGCGCCAGCTCCGGCAGCAACGTGACCACATCCAGGAAGGTGCGTGCATAAGACCGATGTTCACTTCGTGCAAAACATGAACACGCTGCTTCACCACCTGCATCCTTCCTTTGCGCTGCATTAGACATGTTACAGCAGCGTGTGCTGTTCAAGACACGCTTGGAAGCGGAGCGCGCGCAACAGAGCAAGGTCAAGGAGCTCGAGCAGCGGTACCAGGTCAAGAGCCTCGACAAGATTTCGCATCGCAACACGTCTCAAGACGAGCTCAATGACCGGCTGCACGTCGTGCTCAACCACTTCCAGCACATGGACGACCCGGCCAAGCAGAAAGTTGTGCTTGGTGTGATCGAGTCGCTGCGCGCACACGTGACCGCGGACATGCTCTTCGGCATTTCGGAGCACATGAGCATGTACGAGAAAGACAAGCTGCTGCACCATCTCTTTCAGGACGAGATCGGGCAGATGACACAGTACGTTCGCATACAGTCCCTCTCTCCGTTTTGGTGCATCTGCCAGAGATCGGCTAACGCGAAGGCGTGTGCGCTCACCCACTCTCATCTTGACGCATGCACAGCAAGATCCGAGCCGAGGTGATCGCAAGTCTTAGCGCCCAGCAGAACGCAATCCTCGAGCGCTCCGTCTCGCGCATCACGCACTTCCAGGCGCTCATTACGGGACTCGTGCGTCCAAAGGCTACTGAGGACGCGGCAGGATCAGCCTCACAAGCGCATGAACGAGAACAAGAACAACAGGAGCAAGATCGACAGTCCGCACTCGCTGCTTTTCGGAACTCGTCACGCTCAATGCTCGGCGACGACGATATCTCGGACCAGGACCGCAAAGTGCTCGAGGCAGTCAGCGATGTCGTGGACGAGCTCCACTTTGAGAGACAGAAGAACGCCGAGCTTCAGAAGAAGCTTGAGGAGACCGAGCAGGAGCTCACGAGTCTGCGCTGGAAGAACAACACGCTCGCGACGGAAGCGCAGGAGACAACACTCAAGTCTTCACTCGAGCTCGAAGCGATGAAGCAGGAGCTGGCGCGGGTGTCGACGGTCGAGCGAGATGAGAAGGCAGTGCAGACGAAGCGAGGAGGAGGATTCGATGACGACGACGATGACGACGACGACGAGTCAAGCGGCACCAACAGAAACAGCAAGAGCCGAGCTTCCCGGCGCCGACTCGGGGGCAATGATGATGATGAGGATCTGATACTCAAGAACCGACGCACCAACAAGTTCGGTGTGGGTATCGCGAGCATCATCGACCAAGCCAGAATTCCGCCGTCCAAGATCCGCAAGATTCTGTCGAAGCGCAAGCCGCTGACACTTAACGAGCTCCACGCGATCATCGTCGGGTACTACCAAGCCAAGATGTTCCAGGATGAGCAGGACGACAACGCCGGCAAGCTGCGCTCCAATCTCGCGCAGTTCATCATGGAGATGTACGTGCTGCACTACGGGCTCAAGGACCTCGCGATCAGCCAACTCGTGTTTCTCGATGCGTCCATTCGCAAGCATGCCCGGGTGTGTGCTCGCGGGATAGCGTTGGTTGTTGTCATCAGTAATGGTGAACTAACTCCTTGTGTATGTCACGCTTCTGCATGGCGCAGGAGAGTGCGCGCGTGCGCACGTTCGGTTTGCTCACAGGATCGCTTGACCCAGAGTCACATGCCTGCTCGGTGCAAGGCATCGACTTCTTCCTCTTCGTTATCGTCGTCATCTTCAACGGTATTGTGTGCCATACTCGCTCATAGACACGTCGAAGTCGAGGCAGTTTGAAACACAGCTAACCTGGCCTATCTTCCTCCCTCTCTCGGCGAACTGGATCGTGCTTTTGGCAGCTGGAGTGTACAAGAAGGGCCGCAAGCACGCCTTGACGATAGCGCAGAGCCTCAAGACCATCTTCGGCGACGGCATCTTCATGTCCCCGAACGCCACGACCATCAAGAGCGACCTCGTGTGCCAAGCCATCGATCTCGTGTTCTCGTACACCCGAAACGAGCCAGGCAGTGCGCTCGACCGGCTCAAGGACGAGCTCCGTCGAGGTGCTGCGACCAGCACACTCGGTCAGAGTGGCGGCCTTGAGATCGATCTCGTGCTCGAGAAGCTGATGAACCACTGGTTCGGCATCTACGAGCAGCAGATCCAGGACATCCACGCGATGTTCACTCTCGTGGACACGAACGGTGACGGCATGCTCGATTTCCGAGAGTTCTGCGAGATCGTCGTGGTGTTGGAGCCCGACATCGACCGCCGCGACGCGCTCGCGCTATACAACCGTGCTGCGGGTGATGACCACGTGATCGACAAGGACGAGTTCGTGCAAGTCATGCTCGCGCACCAGCGCGGCGTGATTCTCAAGGAGTTCTATGGTGGCGACTCGAGCAAGAAGATCATTATGGGCATCCAGCAGCGCAAGAGCACGCTTGGTGCCTCGCAGTTATCGACCGGGTGGAGTCAACGCAATGTCTCGCTCGAGTACCAGAGTCTCGCAGGCACGATAGCCGAGCTCGATCGAGAAGAATCGTACGCGTCGCTCACAGCAGCGATGAGCAACATCACGGGTCGCGCAGCAGCAACAGCAGAAAGTATGGTCGAAGAAGACGAGTTTGGCGACGATCCTGCGAGCAGCGAGGGAGAGGATGGCGATCGCGTCGTGACAGAGAACGTGTCATTCATGACGCTCTCACGGCTCTCACTCTGGGCGTCTGAAGCAAAGGGCAAGCTGCAGATTGCGAGGGCATCCCATCGTGACGGGGTCTCGAGTCTCAGCGCTGGTAGATTAGTGAACGCTGCTTCTGGCGCTGCTGAAGTTGGTGTTGCTGACGGAGAAGATGCGCCCCGAAAGCATGAGAACGGGAGCTTGCTGCCGGTGCTCGAGCAGGTCAACGAAGGCGATTTTGAGAGTGACGTGGACAAGCTGCTGCGCCAGGCGCTCTCGAAAGCGAACATCCACGTCGACGACATCTTCACGTAGATCGACAGAGTGACGTCGCACCTACAGCATGCAAAGCACCACGAGTGCGCGAACCGCAGCTCTGGCGAATAAGAACCGCAGATGTACGTCGTCGTCGTCGTTGGTGGCAGCGGCACTTTCTCACTTGTCCCTTCCAAGATCAGCTTGACACGATTCGCGAGCTTGCCATTCACGCATCAGACAGCAACAGCAGCATCGCCGCAGCTCGGTCATGCTGGGAGCGACACTCTCGATTGCCATGCTGGCCGTGTCAGCAGTTTGCTCGTTCACGAACTTCCAAGTCGAAGGCGCGACTGCAGCGTTCAAGAACCAGTGTGCACACCCGATCCGAGTCTACGACAACCGGTCAATCTGTGAACTCGCGCCAGGCTCGAAAGATACTCCGACGTGGGGCTGCGACCGCTTCATCCCCGACAAAACCATTTATCGCCACGATCGCGACCCGGAGGCAACTTGTGCGTCAGTGCGTCATGTGATGGCTGGTGTGTCGATAGTGCTTGTGACTCAAACTCTTCTTGGCGACAGTGGCCGAATTCTCGTACGGCGACCGCAAGGTGTTCTACGACATCAGCATCATCCCGCCAGGCTCCGGATCCTGCGTCGGCTTCAAGTTTTGCCGTGAGTTCACACATCGAGTCGGCTTCAACGTGCCCATGCTCATCTCGCCGACGAAGCATCTCAATCGCCCCGAGCTGCGGTGCAAAGCGCTCGTCTGCCTCTTTGACGGCTGCCCCGACGCCTACCACTTTCCGTCCGACAACACCAAAGTCTTCAGCTGCTACGACGACGAGCACTTTGAGATCGTCTTCTGTCCGTAGCAAAGTCACTTCGAGAGAAGTCGAGCCGATGTTGACAAGCACGCTTGGCATCGTGTAGTCTGCTCACTCGCTATTGTATACGCAGCCCCTCCACTGCAGTTCACTCTCTCGTTTGCTTCGTCTCTCACTTGCTTTCTCTCTCTTTCTCTTTCACTTTTACTTCATCAGCTCTCGCTCCAAGTCCAGGTCGCGCACTGTGATCGTGTACGCCGCAGGCTTCTTCTCACGGTTCTCCACGTCCGCAATCATCTGGTCGATCACGGCTGGCGTCGCGTCCGCCGGCACAGTCACACCGCAGATTTGCATCACCGCCTGCCCGAGTTGCAGAAGGCCGCACTTCTCGGCAGCGCCCGCACTCGAGATGAACTGGCGGACGAACACCGCCTCGTCCTTCAGGTTGCCGAAGAGGATGCCCAGCGGCGGTTTCGGGAACACGACCTCGCGCGTCTCGATGCTTGCAAGGAAGTTCGCCTCGCTCTGCTGCTGCCAGCTACTCCTGTCTACTCCCTCCCCCTCCGTTTTTTCAACTGCTGCGTCAGCCGCAGAGCTTTCGCGCATCAAAGTCTCCGTCTTATCCGCTGCTACAGCAGCATCCAGCACTAAGCGCATGGCAGCGTACTGTTCGTGCGTGACGAACGTCGCCCGGATCGGCTGTTGCGTGTCCGAGATGCGCTTGAGCGTCGCCATAATCGCGCCGAAGCCCTGCTGGGTCGGCGCGACCATTGACGTCCCGTTCACGCGCACGAGCACGTCGCCTTTCTTCACGACGCGGCTCTTCTGCGCGAACGACGGCACGCGCGCGAACGCCGCGAGCACGCAGTAGTTGCGGCCGTCCACTGCATCCTCGTCCAGCAGCTCCAACTCGACCATCGGTGGCCAGTCGCGTAGCTTCACGACGCCGTCAGGGCTCGGTGCGAAATGCAGCGTCGCCGGCCGCCGCGTCGTCTCCTTGAGAATCTGGAGCGTCTCCTGGAGCGTCTTGAAGCGCAGGTCGATGTCGTTCACCTTCGTGAGCAACTGGCCAACCTTGATCTTGCCCGAGAGCTCGGCCGGGCTCTTCCGTCCGTCGGCGCCCGGCTCGGTGAAGCCCACGACGATCGCGCCGAACGGCGACAGCGGGCGGCTGCGCAAGCGAAAGCCGAATGGCCCCTCCTGCTTGAACACGACAGCCACGGTCTGCGGCCGCGGCACGACGCGCTGCAGGCGGTGGACCGTCGTGTCCTCGGGCGTGAGCGAGAACCGGAGCGAGAACGGCAATGGCAGCGTCTGCTCCACCAGCCCTCTGAACTCGTCCGCGCTGAGCTTGTTGCACGCGAGCCCGTTGATCGCGAGCACGCTCGCGCCCACAGGCACGCGCCGCAGCTCGCCGTCGGTCTCCTGCTCGCGCACGCGGCTCACGACCACGTGCTTGTTCAGCACGCTTTTCGCGAACGCGAACGGCACGCTCTCGCGCTGCGTGAATGTCCACTCGAGCTGGTTCGGCAGGATGTCGAGCTCGCGCGCGCCGCGCCACGGACTCGCGGGCGGCAGGTCTTCGACACGGATATCCAGCAGCTGGAACACGAGCGGCCAGTACTCGTCCATCTGGGCGTTCAGCGTCGTGAGCAGCTTGATCATGTGGCCCAGGAGCTTGTTCTCCATCGTCTTGGCGAGGTACTCGCGGATGAGCTGCGCGAACACGGACGCGAGCAGGTTGTACACGGCGCTGAACCAACTGCCCTGCACGGTGATCTTGAGCTCCTGCTTGATCTCGATCTCCATCGAGTGGAGCACGAGCGTCGGGCGAAACTCGCCTGTGTCGGCATTCACGACCTGTTTCTCGGCTTTGAAGCCGAGCGAGATCATGCCGCCCGAGAGCTCGGCGTCCGCCAGCCCGCCCCCGTTCAGATACGGGAAATACTTTTGCGAAAAGGTCCACTGGAAGCCCTTGAGCAGCGCCGTGAGGTGCGTCGCGCGTACCGTGAAGAGCTCCTCGTCGGCGACTGTGCCCATGCGGACTTTCACGCGCTCTTTACGCACGCGAAAGTTGGACAGGTCCAAGTTCGAGATCGCGTACTCGATACCTTCTTCGACGCCCGAGATCGTGTCGAGCTTGATCGTCGGCAGCACCGACATGAAGAAGTCGAGGCAGTGGTCCTTCACTCGGTTCACGAACGCCTGCCGCTTCTCGCGGTTCTGCGTCATCGCGTTCCCCCACGCGGCGAGCTTGTCCAGCTTGACCTCAGCGATCGCCCGGCTCACATTCTCGCAGAACGCGTCCGGGTCGTCCACCGACCGCACGAGTTGCTTGGCTTTGTGGAGCAGAGTCTGGCCCTGCGCGCTCTGTTGCATCTGCGCAAAGTACTTCTCCGTTGACTCTACGAACGTGCTCGCGCGCGCCGAGACCTGCGGCAAGAGCTGCTCCGCCTTTAGTATCAGCTGACTCGGGTCCAGGTCGGTGAGCGACGCGACGCCAGCCTTGGCGCTCGCGAGCTTCTCCAGGTGCGCGATCGTCTCCTGCGCCTTCTGAAACTCCGCCTCACGCGCCTGCAACTTCGCAAGCAGCTCTGCCTGCAGCGCGTCTCCATGCCGCAGCGAGTTCTGTATTCTATCGAGCGCTGGCTGTTGGGCGCTCACTTTGGCCTCGAGCGCGCGCAGCACGTGCGAGAGTACGAGCCGCTGGCCCTGCGGCGAGCCGTCTGTCGCCGTCATCCGCTGTTGCGCGAGCTCGAATTCCTCGCCCGCCCTGGCGCGCAGCCCCCGCACCTCGCTCGAGCTCTTGAGCTGCCCGAGCACCTTGGCGGCCTGCGCGAAGAACGCCGACGCGTCCTTGCCGTCCAGGAGCTCGCCTTCGAGCGTCTTCTTGGCAGACGCGGCCAGTACCCGGAGCTTCGCGAGCTCACGCGCGCCGGCGCGCGTCATCCTGTCCTTCGCTTCGGCGAGCGACGGGTCGAAGAGCGCGCTGAGCGCCTGCGAGTACTGGTCGCCGTACGTCGCGTTCGTCGACAGGAACGAGATCGTCTCGGCGTGCTGCTCGCAGAACTGCTGCACACGGCGGTACGTGTCGTGCGCCTTGGCGCTCAGCGCGCGCGCGTCGTCGAGCGTGACGCGCCCTTCGAACTGCTCGAAGATCTCGGCGGCCGACAGCGGCTTCGGCAGCTTGTCGAGCAGCCGCAGGTCGACGCACGTCACGCTCTGCGGCTAATGAAGAAGACGGATGAGCGCATAGGAACCAGAAAAAAGACCGACTCTGAGCCCATGTGCATATGAATGCTACTACCAGGAAAAATGCTGCGTACCACAAGGTATCCGACGCCCCCAAAGTCGAGCGCGACAGTGTACGAGTCGCTCGCGAGGCGGAACGCGCGCACGGTGCCGAGTCCGAGCTTCGTACGCACGCGGGTGCCCGGCGCCAGGCGCAGCTCGTGCTTCTGCAGCCGCCGCCTCCGTCAGTCAATTCCCAGCAGGCAGCAGCAGGCAGCTCAAGGCTTGTAGCATCAAGCGCACCTCCAGCAAACAGGTGGTCTCTTCTTCCTCCTCTTCCTCCTCAGCGCCTGCGCTCGTGAGCATCGCCACCTCATACTTCTGCTTCCGGATGCTGCACACATGCAATCGCATACACACAATCAGCACCTTCGACCCCACCTCTCTATCTATCTATCTACCTGTCTATCTCGCCCGCTTCTATCTACGAGCGCACGTACTGGAACGAGCGCACGCGGCCGCAGCGCAGCTGTCCATCGGCGGCGGCGCTTGCCAACAGCAGCACGCGCGTGCCCCGCGGGATTTCGCCGCATGCGAGCATGCGGAACTCGGGCAACAGGTTCTCGCGCTGCCGCATAGCGGAGGCAAGTGAGAGAGTGAGCGAGAGAGCGACAGGAGCATCAACTCCGACAGCGAACGTACGATAGCGAAGAGCGTGGCGCCGCACGCGAGCTGCACCTCGACGGTTTCGCCAGCCGCACGCCGCACGACGCCCGAGCCGAAGGGTGAGCGTACGCTGTCGCCCGGCGCATAGCGCAGCGCGTGCGCGAAGAGCGGCGGCACGCGAGGCGGCGGCGCCATCCTCCTCAGATCAAGGAGCGTCCACTCGGCGAATGGAAAGTAAAAGAAAAAAAATCAAATGATAAAAACTCAGATGCCGCTGATTCAATGCAATACTAAAAAGAAGGAACTCGGTGGAGCACCAGCACATACTCGCACTGGAGAGGACGTTCCGGAGCACTGGCGTTCCTCAGCGCAGAGCTCCACGTCAAGGCTCCTGCGTGCCATCGCTGGCTACAGCGAGTAGCACTCTCTGCGAGGAGCCTTTGCCGATCGATTGACACTGGATCTTGCTGAGGCGACGTGCGGAGCGCATCGCAGAGTGCCAACAGAAGCGCACACCAGCTCGCATGCTGCCTCTTTGATCGCCTACCCCAGCAGGACGAGCTTGCAGAGCTCGAGGCGCTGCAAGACACCTCGTTCAGACTCGAGGCGGAGCAATTGTGCCGGCTTTTCTTTCTTTCTTTCTGATGCACCAACGCAGTGCACTGCCAAGTACTCCAAGCGCGACAACACCAAACGCATACTCTCACCACTGAGACTTTGCTCTGGATAAACGCGCCATCCAGTCGCGAATGACGTCGCTGCGCAGCACCACACTTGTCCAAGCTAAGCTTCACGATCCCGAGCTGCTTGCTGCGCAAGACAAGTTGCAGCAGGAATCCATGAGGGTTAAGATGGCCATAGTGCTGTAAGCGAAGCTGAGCATTGCGACAAACTACCTCGCTAACATCATTATCCATCCTACACCCCTCAGCAGCAAAAACTCGCACTCAGCATGTCGACGTCATCGACCTGCCGAAAGTCCGCCAATGTCGACGTCAGCACGCAAGATGATCAATCACACGACCCATTTTTGACAGGCATTCGTCCACTTCCATCCAGCCGCCAAAGCTCCACCACCTCCAGCGCACACCAGAGGCTCCTTCATCGATCACCAGAACACCAAGCAGAGCGCCACAACAGCATGTCGGCGCGGCGCTACCAACTCGCTGAGTTGGTACTCGTGGCGGCAGGCGCGGGGCTCGTAGTCTCGGAGCACCTCCGCGCCTCTTCTTCCTCTTCCTCCATCTCCCAACCTGCTCACACACAACAGCAACAGCTTCAGCTTCTCACAGCAACGCAGCTGGGGCTCGGAGCGCTCGTCGTCGCCGCGATGATCGCCCACTACCCTCGACGAGAACTGGCGCCGCTGTACGTGACGCTGCTGTCGCTCGTAGCGCGCGCAACGCTGCGCGAGCCACTGCGCGCCGTCTGCGCATCTCTGCTGCTGAGCGTGGCCAGCGCCAGTGCGGCGCTCGCAGCTGTTCTGGTACTCGTATTCCCGTGGCCGGATCTGTCGAGGCTGCCCGGAGCGTACCAGTCGATCGGAGTGGTAACTACGCGTTTGGGTGGGCTCGAGTGCCGTGTGTTGTACCCGTCGGCGACAGCACCGTCGGCGGTGCCGCTGAGCCGCCGCGCGTCGATGCTGCACCACGGGGAGCACCTCTTCCGGGGGATGAGCATCTTCAGCAGCGTACCACAGTGGCTCTTTGGGTGTCTGCGCAGCGGCCTCCTGGCGGCGCTGCCCAACGCCCCAGTGGCTACGCCAGAGGTGCCGCTGACGACGCCACTAAGCAGCAGTAAGAGTGTCAAGGGTGCGGGGAAGGGATGGCCAGTGCTGATCTTCAGCCACGGCCTCGGCGGCGCCATCGACGTCTACTCGGCGTTCACGCAGCAGCTCGCGAGCGAGGGCCACATCGTCGTCGTGCTGAACCACTGCGACGGCTCGGCGTCCGTCACGCGCAGAGAGGACGGCCGGGTCGAGTACTACAAGCCGATCTCGCGTGAGGTGCACGACAACATCGACGGCGCGGGCTTCCGCTTTCGCAACGCGCAGCTGCGTCTGCGCGTGCAGGAGGTACGCCGCGTGCTCGATGACATCGTGCACGAGCACAGCAAGCAGGAGCCGGGAAGCGTGTTCACGGCCGCAGATCTGGCAAACGTGAGCCTCGCGGGCCACTCGTTCGGCGCCGCGACGGCGCTGACAGTCGCGCACATCGACCAGCGCATCCGTGCCATCGTGCTGCTGGACGCGTGGATGGAGCCGCTGGACGAGGACGTGAAGAAGGGGCTCGGAGCGCGCGTGCCCGTGTTCCACATCCTGTCCGAGCACTTCTTCAACTGGAACGCGAACCTGCTCGAGACCAAGACTCACGTGCAGGGCTGCCCGCACGAGCACAGCGCGCTCACGGTGCTGCTCGGCACACGGCACAACAATTTCTGCGACTTGCCCATCTTCTCCCCGCTCATGAACCGCTTCATGAAGTCCTCGGGGCCGCTCAGCCCGACGTACGCGCTGCAGGCTATCAGCCAGCTCTCGGCGGCGTTCCTGCGCGGCTCCCACGCGAACATCATCTCGCAGTTCCCGGAGGTTCTCGTGCTGGACGCGTCGGCATCTGTGAAAACCATCTAGGAATCAAACGATCAATCATGCCCACGCAAGGTGCCAATGTTCATCAAGCTGTTCTTTCATTTGCTTCTTCGCTATGACAGTGTCCCCAACAGCGAGAACGAACGAGCACAGACGGCGGCAGGAATATGCATACACTTGACTATTCAGACACGTCAGGAGATGAGGTGGTAGCGACGGCAGCAAACAGCGGCGCTCGATCCCCGATTCCGTCGGAGGTTGATCGCTGGAGCTCGCTAGGGTTGAGTTGGACCGACCTAATCGCTGTTCGACTGACGCGTCGCACCCGAGCCGCCAGCAGGCGACGCCAGCTTGACGCTGTCCACGCCCTGGTACGCCGGGCTCTCCGCTGCCGCCTGCAGCACGCTGCCGTCCACGGTGCCGGCCTCGCCCTTCTGCTGACGCTTGTGCGCGAAGAAGTGCTTCACGTCCACGAAGATGCTCAGCAGCACGGGCAGCAGCAGCATGCCGTTGAGCACACCCGCGAGCACGACCATCATGTACATGCGGAAGTAGTACTTCTTGAAGATGCGCGAGTCCGCGAGCGTCAGCGCGCTCAGCCCCACGATCTTAGTGATCGTGATGCCGAAGAGCACCGACACGAGCACCTTGCGCAGCGCGATCTTGGCGCGCTCATCGCCTGAGCCGCGCGCCTTCGCGAACATGCGCACGTAGTGGCCGCAGAACTCGACGCCGATGCCCGCGGCGATGATCAGGTTGACCATCGAAAGGCCGTTCAGCAAAATGTCGTTCGGACGCATGAGCCCCATAACCTGGATCACGATGTTGGCCGCCGCGAGCGCGATCACGAGCGGGTACAGCAGTCCGCCAAAGTAGATCGCGTGGATCACGAAGATCGCGACAAGCGCGAGCCCCACGAGCGTGTACGTGTCGCGCACGACCGTCAGGTACTGGTCGAAGAACACGTACGTGAGCGAGTAGGCCCACACGTCGATGCCTGTCTTCTCGCTGATCCACTCGGCGGCGCGGCGCGCCTGCGCGTACGCGTCGATGAAGTGCTGCTGCGTCGGGTTCGCGGTCGCCACGACCATGTACGAGAACGCCGTGATCTGGTTGCCGTAGCTCGTCTGGTTGAGCACGATCGGCGGCGTGCTGCTCGTGACCACCGGGATCGGCTTGTTGTCCACGCTGAACTGCCCGCGGTAGATCGATCCACCGCCGTACGAGCACAGGTTACCCGCGCTTGCTGTCGAGAACATGCTGAAGAGCGACATGAACGAGTCCTTGGGCACGGGCGGTACTGTTGTCTTCGCCGCGAGACACGTTGGGTTGCTCGGACGCGCCTGCAAGTACGCCGTGTCGTCCGTGATGATCGGGAGATACGAACCGTTGGTGCTGCGCACGCGGCAGCACTCGCTGTCCGGGTTCACGAACCCCCAGAAGTCGTCTAGCCACGAATACGTCGTGCCCTCGCTGAAGTGCGTCACCTCACGGTCACCCTCGTTCGCGAGCGCGTCGATGATCTTCGGGATCGCAAACTCGTCGCAGAACGCCTTCGACTTGCAGAACTTGGCCTGCACCGCTTGGTCGTTCAGGTCGAAGACCGGTGGGTTGCGGCCATAGCCACCTTCCACGACGAAGAACACCGGCGCACCGGTCGCCAGGTACACGTCCAGCGCGTTGAAGTAGTCCGTCAAGTACGATTCCGACGGCATCGACTCGGCCTGCGGCAGCCCGTGCTTCAGCGTCTCGATCTCCGTGATCGAGATCAGCGTCCAGAAGAGGAAGATCAGCAGCACGAAGAGCTTCACGACGCGCAGCGAGAGGAACCACGCGTACGCGTCCACGCAGCGGTCGAAGACGTGCGCGGCAGCGAACGCAGCCGAGGAGGCGCCGGGCGCTGCCTGCTGTTCGTCGACTTCCTCTGGGGTCTTCGGCTGCACGAGCACCTGTTGGTTCTCAGCCTGCGTCTGCGTCCACACTGGACCAGCAGATGCGCGCTTCCAGCAGAGGAGGTCGTAGCTCCCGCTCAGCTCGCGGCGCTTGTCGAGCGTCACAATCGACACCAACAGCGTCATCTGCACGATAAAGTTGATCGCCACCGCCACGCACGCGAACGCCGCGAACCAGAGCACAGCGGGCATCGGCGAGATGCAACCGAACGCGAACGCGATCGACTCGGCTACCGACGCCATGAAGATGCTTGGCGCGATGTATCCGAGGCCCTCCGAGACGATCTTGCTCACGACCTCCTTGCGCGCAGCCGCGTCGTTCTCAATGCCCACGAACAGATCCGGCTGCGCCGCGAGCAGCTCGTCGTGCTTCTGGTTCACCGCGTGCACGATGAGGAAGATGTTGTCAACGCCGATCGCGAGCGTCAGGAACGGTACGACCTCCATGATCACGAGCTGCAGCTTCACGCCCGCCCACATGAAGAGCCCGATCGTCGTTGTGACTGCGAGGATGATACACATGATGCCGAGGAAGCCGACCGTGACCTTGGACGTCTGGAAGAACTCCTTCCGGAACGACCAGCGGTTGATGCCAAGCGACACGTAGATGATCATGAGCGAGTAGCTGAGCGCCACGGGTAAGACGTCCCCGCTCGACTCGACCTCAATCTCGTCCTGCACGGACGTTTCCGCCATGAAGTAGATCGTGAAGAGTGCGTTGTCCTGCCGCTCCTGCTTGAGCATCTTGATGTACTCGCGCTCCCAGAGGATCGCCGGCTTGTTCTGGTCCTTCTCGTAGTAGTTGTACACGAGCGCGGAGGACACGATCGCGCGCGACTGCAGGTACAGCGTCGTGTTCTTGTCCGCGCCGGCAGGGAACCCGCCCAGGTACGTGTTGTACAGGTTCATCGGCGCGCCGAAGCCTGAGAGGCACGGGCAGTCGCTCATGCTCGCCGGGATCTTCTCGCCGCTCGCCTCGACCTTGGTCGCGAGCTTGCCGCACGTCGCCACGTCCGAGTTCGGCGGCGAGTACATGCACTGCGCGAAGTGGTCGAGCGCGAGCCCGTACTTCTCGTAGAACTCGAAGTGGTCCATACGGTTCTGGAAGTACTGCGTGATCGCGTTCACCGTGCACGCCGTGCCCGTGACCTTCCAGCAAATGTCCTCGAGCGTCACACGCTCCGGGAACGCGGCGCCCTCGGGGCCGTACGTCACATCGGCGATCTTGGTCTGGAGGCGGATCGCCTCCTTCAGATACTCGACGCGGTTGATGCTGCCGCCGTCCTTCGGCACCAAGATGATCTGCTGCGAGCGGTAGAACGGCATGAAGAGCTCGCCGTAGCGGTCACGCTCCTTGAACGGACGACTCGACTCGGACACCCAGAGCTTCACCGGGTCGGTCTCCACCTCGACCTTGGACAATCCGGACGACAGCGCGAGGATGATCACCAGCATCACGCCGATCGTTTTGAGAGGGTTGTTGCCCGTCGCGATGAACGCGCCCCAGCGCTTCATGTAACCCGTCACAACGTCGTCCACGAAGCTGAGACGCTGGTCCTCCGCCACCGCTCTCGCGACGAACGGCCCGGGGCGCGTCTGCTCCGCGTTCGGCAGGCTGCTGTACTTCCGCTTGCGGCACGAAATGTACAGGAAGCCCAGGATCAGCGACAGGCCAATCACACCACCGAGCACCGCGAGAAAGTAGTTGAGCGCGTCGTAGTTCGTCTTCTCCAGGATCTGAGCCATGTGCTCCATGAGCGGCGCCCACTTGGCGTCCACAGTGTCGTCGTCGTTGTCCGATCCGAGTGTGTACGGAACCGAGCCATAGCACGCCGGGTGGTAAACGCGCTTCTCATTCGCGTTCACGGCACAGAGCGAGCCGCAGACGCCAACGCACGACGACAAGCGCGTGTCCATCGGGGACCAGCAGTCGCTCATGTTTGTCGTGCCGCACGCGCAGAACATCTCCTTCTGCGCACTGTCCGGGAACTTCTGGATTGTCGTGATGTTGATCTGCAGCGGCGAGCCGATCGTGTTGAGCTTGTACTGGCCCATGAAGTCCATAAGCCCAAAGCCGTCCGTGCAGTTTTGCTTCGGGTTGCATAGCAGCGAGAAGCTGCTGTCCTTGAGGCAGTAGTCGTAGATGTCGCGAACCCAGTCCGTGCCGACGTAGTACGTCATCTCCTCGATCGCAGGATACACGTCCTCGGTGTGGTCGTCGTCGCCGGGCAACAATCGGACTTGGTTCACGTCCAGGAACATGCTGTTGTTCGGACTGCACGTCATCTGGCAAAAGATGTTGCGTAGGTTCTCCTTGCAGGACTTGCAAAGCCCCGGGATCATGCGGACTTGCGTCTTCAGACTCGAGTACTGGCCCTCCGTGCAGCAGAGGTAGTCGTTGCCCTTGGCCACGGTCTCGTTGTACAGAAACGGACAGTCCACCTGGAACTGGTCGCGGTTCGACGACGACCACGCCGAGAACTTGTTCTTAAAGCCGCGCGCGGCCGCGTCGCGCGTGCCGATCGGCAGGAAGCGGTTCGGCGTCGGTTTGCCCGCGGTCACATTGATATACGTCGTGTCGAACGCGACACAGTAGCCCGGCTCACGCTTGTACTCGCCAAAGTACTCGGAGAGCGACGCCGGGCTGTCGATGCACTCGAGCCCCTTCGAGTACTTGCACGTCGTGAGCCGCGACTTGAGCGCCGCGAGCGCCGTCGCGTTGTCCGCGAGCGTGAACGGCACCTTTTCCGCCGCGAGGTGGCGCGAGGTCGTGAGCGTGCGGCTCTGGGGAGCGGCGCCGACGACTGCGGAGAGCGGGAGCATCGTCGACGCCATGAAGAGCGTCTTCGCGAGCGAGCTGCCGGTCGCGAGCGAGTTACTCTTGCGGACAACGCTAAGATGAAGCGCGTGGCTGTCGGTTTCGATAGTGGAGATTGACGCGCGCGGCTGCTGCACGCTGAGCGCGAGTGCGCCAAGGAAGACGACGCCGAGCACGAGCGCGACGGCCGAGAGGCTGTTGTAGAAGACCACCGAGAGCTCCGCGAAGACCCCCTCGAGCAGCGCGCGCACCTGCGGCGTGGAGATCGCGAAGCACACGCCTGCGAAGAGCCACATGGTGACCGCTGCAAGAGAGCAAGCGAGTACACGCGCGCGAGAGAGAGAGAGAGAGAGAGAGAGAGAAAGACAGGAAGAGGTAGCTTCTCTTGCCTGCCGCCGCCCTTCGTCTGCCTGCTAACTTGCGCTCGAGCCTGCGAAATGAAGAGTGAAGTGTGACCGGCGGGCTGGTCGTAGTTTGCAAACGGTCCCGTGTGTCCCGAATCCCACACATCTCCTTTCGCAAAGAATGGTTTATTCTCTCGAGCCAAACCTAATCAATTGCGATTGGACTCGAAGGCAGCAGTAAGTAAATGTGTGGTGTCTGTCTGTTGCTCAAACAGGCAGTCTGCCGTACTGGCGCGTACTGCTGTCGGCGCATGCTCATGCACTACTATTGCGCCACCATCACCGAGTCGGCACCGACTGAGACAGATGTGACAAAGCCTGGGTGTGAAACAATGGCATCAACGTGCCACGTTACTGTCCCGAGTATTCCGAAGAGCATGTGTTCCAGACTCAGATTCGTATTTGATGCCTCACAGCAGTGAAGGACTCGGGATCAGTGTGAAGCGCGAGCTGGTGCGCGCCAGATCTCTGAGTTGATCTCTTGATTGACTGATTCTGGACACCTGATTTTGCTATGCGACACGCAAGAATGCTCAACATGCACTTTTGGCAGATTGCAAGCAACAACTTGGGCAGAACCACTTTCGCCATGCGCACACGCGATCGATCACTTGCCTGGGGGACATTTCGCTGTAGGAGAGGAAGAGGTCCCCAGTCATATCTTTGTTTATCGCTTTTGATGCGAGGTGGGCGGATTGCGCCAAGCTTCGCTTCGAATCCGTCATGAGTGGAACTCGGTGTTAATCGGAAAGAGTGGGCCGATCACGAAATGTCGCTGTTCACCTGATACCAACACGAAAAAGGCGCCAGCGATCTGAACAAAGGAGCTGGGAGTTCCTGAGTTGTGATCTCGTCTTGAGGTGCTGCCAGCGATCTTGCACGGCGCAACACCCTCAACGCTCGAGAAACGGACTCAACACGGACTGGTTGGTCGTGCAGACACAGCACGCGACAACAGATGTTGACGCAAGAGTGGAGAGCAACTCAACTCGGCCCCCTGCAGGTCAAATGGTATGCCAGCGAGGACAAAGTCTTGAAGCGAGACGTTTGCCGTGGTGCAGTATTACCTCGCCACGATAGGTTGGTTCTGTTGTGTGTGTTGTGTGTTGTTTGAGT